>JACWBX010004180.1:29716-43595 GCA_014622435.1 Polypedilum pembai
AAATTTGATGGTTTTTTTTTGATAGAGAATTATAATAACAGCAAAATGGAGTGAAAATTAGAATTCTAGACCACACGGTTCATAAGTTATGACTGAAAAATTGAGATGTAAAATCATAAAATGTTTACTAAAACACTATGCTATAAATCAGAGTCCGAAACCGTTTTTCGACTAACTAAAATTCAACTAATTTTTAGTCGATTAAAAATAAAACACTAATCGACTAAATTTTAGTTGTTTTTTAGTTGAAAATTTTAATCGACTAAAATTTAGTTGATTGAAATTTTCAACTAAAAAACAACTAAAATTTAGTCGATTATTATTTTATTTTTAATCGACTAAAAATTAGTTGAATTTTAGTTAGTCGCGACTAAAAGATAAAACGGTTTCGGACTCTGCTATAAATTTGTCAAAATAAAAGATTTTGAGCTGAAATTTGTTTTAAACGATAGCTGGAGCTTGACAAAGAGTTTGTAAAAAGTATGATTATTTTCAAAGTATCCACTTCTGAATTTAAATTTCATTTCATCAGATTTAATCCTATAAATTATTTGCGTATCGTTTTCTAGGTCAAAGTATAGCAAATATTAATATTCTCAAATGCCTCGACCTTTGACATTTACAAGTATTCATTTTCATCACTAATGGCATTTGCAAAAGAGAGCTTACTCTGGCGGGGGTTGCTTTTCGCTACCCCAAGAGAAATCCAATTGAGAATAATTTTCATAGTAAAAATGCATAAATTAGTAATCAACGATGATGGTGATGATGGAAATATGCAAATAATTTTGCTTCTACAATCCAGACATCGCAATAACATAAAAAATTATGCAATCATCATTCATCATTTGCGCCTCTCTCCTTCAATTGTCTTCATTTACAATTGATGCTGCTACCATAGCATTAATGTTACTAAAGTGTTGAACAATCGAAAGAGTGTGAGTGGGAATGAAACAGAGAAATTATTGTTTAACATTGAACATTTTGATGAAAAGAGAGAAAATGTCAATTGCAAAGGAAACAAATGGTTTTCTCTCATACACTCAGTGCTATGTTCGTTTATTGTGCACAAAAGAAGCTTCCACAATAACCGAATTACATTACATTAATTCTTTTCAATTTATTAGAGAAGCATGATCTGAATTTTAATTTCGAATTTTAATGTACATACATATCGCTTCATTTCAGTAGCGAACGATAGTAATTCCTTCCTTTTCTTCTCTTCTTTCTTTTCGTCATCTTTCTCACTTCACAGTATTATATTTTTGCGCATTTTGTTGTGTGTATCGTTTCAGTTCAATAGCTAGCAAAGTAAAATTTTGTATACATTATACGAGAAAAAGAAGCGACAAAGAAGATGAAGCAAGCGAAGTTGTTTGCAAAAGGAGAAAGGCGAGAAAATATTTTTTTCGATATTTTATTTCTTCTCCAACAAATACACTCAGAGGCAAAATAATCCGTGATTTTCGATAAGCATAAATAGATGCTTTATACGAGGAAGACGCTTGTTTGGAGGCAAAGCTTTCGCATATCATAATTGAGCTCTCTTTGAATAACTTTCTTCCTTCTGCTCGAATACTTTTTTCTTATGCTTCCTCCCTTCTTTTTCGTTTTTGTTGTTGTCTGTCGTCTGTCGATGATGATAAAAATCTGCGCATTTTCTTATGTGCTTTATTTACTCACTGAAATGACAATTTTTCTTGTTTAAATTTTTTTTTCTCACACTCACTATAAATCGATATACGACTCAATGCATGTCACCCCTCACTCTACTTATTTTCGATATATCTTTGCTTCAGCAAATAGAGCTGTTAAATAGAAAGCACATGTTTATCGATAATGCAGTCATTAAATAAAAAAAATTCAATACTTTTTTTTTAAAGAACTCACAAAGAATGCTGAAAACGCAAAAACATCATGAAAAGCTTATGTCTTTGATGATCATAAAACTCTCTGCATGCACATTTAGTAGCTCTTTCAATGTGGTTTTATGGGGATTTTTTTCGCATGTCACTGCTAAATTCTATGAGATTTTCGACATTTGTCAAAGTTTTATACAAGTGATGAATATCAAAAATGATCCATTTTAACTTAAGTCGTCACATTTAATAATAACTTTTAGGTAAAATAAAGTTTTAATATACTTAATGAGAAGTAGCAAAATAAAATTGAATTTCGTTCAAAAAAAATAAAGAAACCTCATTTCACTTTCCTTATCAATTTTTAATTTACAAAATTTTCAAAGTCTTCACAGTTAGTAAAAACTTTTTACTTTTCACTTAAATATGAAGTCACAAAAAATTTTTTTCAATAAGCTTGTTGAAAGAAGTTGAAATTGAATTATGAAAAGTTTTTTCTTCATCACCACAAGATTTTGATATAATTTTCTAGCTTGAAATGAAGCTCTATTAATGTTTCCTTTTTTTATTCTTGCACAAACGAAAATATAATGAAGAGTATTTTTCACTGCCATTAACCATTTCAAATGAAAGTTCATGTCATTTGCAAAGGACAATTTGTATTTTTGATTGCCATAGTTCTGCTTGTAAATGCCTTGATATCAAAAAAAAATCTATGATGAAGCACTTAAAAGCAGTAATTCAATTTCAGCACAAATAATGAAAAAAAAAACACAAAAATAGGTCGAAACTTCCTGCCGAGGGTGAAAACAACATTTTCTTTCATCGAGAGTTTTGCTTTAAAATTCAAGATGAAGCACTGAAGCCGATGGATGAATAAATTGATTTTTGATTATTATGACTTCGCATCAAAATCAAATTTTTTCCTTCACTTTCTCATCCCTCGAGATGATAACTGAAATTATTTGAACATTTTCACAATGTGCTAAGTAAGAGAAGGAGAGAAAATACAATTACAGACACATCTTGATGTTGCTTTCAACTAAATTGATTACTTAAATGAAAAGGCAAAAAACGTTTTGCTTAAATAATGCATTTACATATGAATTGGAAGCTTCTCGTCTCTAATTTTAGAAGAAAATTGTCTAAATGCAAGAGGCAAAATAAAAAAAATTCTCTTGAAATTGATGAAGTTTTTGCTCCGTAAATATTTTTAATTAATTCATAAATATTTAATGGAGCGAGAAAGAGTAAGTAAAGGAGATACTTTTTACTTTTATAACAATATTTAAATTGAGTCTCTGTTGGCCCCAAGGCTTGTGAAAAAGTCCTTATGACTTTCTTTGCTTTAAATTGCTTTAATTGAAGAGCTAATAGAATTTAAAGAGTTTAATTGAAAAATAATTATTTTATTTGCTTTGCTTTTGAGCTAAAAATAAATGAAAAATTTATTAATTGCGAGACTCTCTTATATCTATATTATTTGCGTCAATAAAATCCATTTCGCTTGGACAAATTTGATGAAAATTTGATTTGATTATTTTGAAATGCATTTGTATGAGTAATTGTGAGTTCCACATTCAATAAATGCTCATTGACGTGCTTAAAAGTATTTATGAGAAACGCTGCAGTCAATAATAATGGAGAAATTGCTGTCCATACATGCAGACACATGTTCATATCTATGGCAATATATCACATCATCATTCGCATGCAATTCGAGCATTAAAAAGTACATATCATTCATTTCAATTTTTTTCTTCTTTCTTTACTCTTTTCAGTATTAATTCTGAATGGAACTATAGTGAATTGTCAATCACGCATTGGTAACGAGGCATCATCATCAACATCGTTGACAGGTATATATACCGCAAATTTCAACCTAATTGGCAATTGTCATAATGATAATGAATGAAGATTTTTTTTTTCCAAATGCTTTTATAATTAAAAACAGCATGAAATTTCTGTCATATGTTTTTTGTCCGCACGAATACATTTTAAAATGAATTTATTGAGTAAACCTTTAATTATTATTCCTAAACAGATTTGCATTTTCAGCAAGAGCATACATTATTAGAGAGCGATGAAGGCCATCATCGAAGTAGGAGAAATGTATTTTTGGACATGCTCGAGGATATAACGGGCGTAGAGGATGATGATGGTAGCGATGAGGACGAAGAGGAGGAGGAAGTTGAGAGCACTTCGGAGAGTGTTGAAAGCACAACGACTCGCTTCGGAAGATTTATATCGCCATTAGCATTTTCGAAAATATCCGAAACTTTAGGTTCATATGAAAGCTTAATATTATAAATTTCATGTGAATGGGAGAGAGAGAGAAATAAATGGCTGTATTCTAGAAGCAATGCACAAGCAAATATTTGAGAAGAGTTAAAATATGTTTTCTTGTTTGCTACTCTCTTATATTTAAAGCTGATTGAAGCTTGAAAAAATAATCCACAATTTTATATTTCTGTAAAAGATTTTTAGTTAAAGTTGTAAAAAATCGACAAAATTTATTTCACCTCAGTATCCTTGATTTAAGTTAATTCAATTATTTTTCTCTCTCTCCTTTTCTTATAAATGGCGACTTAGAGACATAACAAAAAATTTGACCAATCGACTGATATTTGATATATCAATTTTCTAGGTGCTCTTAATACAGTCGGTCGTTACATAGTCAACATGACGCGAGGACAAGAGACGTCAGTTTCATATAACAATACTATTCATCCATCGCAGAATGTTCCTAATGCTATTCTTACACTGACAAAGAATGTCTTGGGTCAAAATGTGACAAAGACAATTGAACCGATGATTAAGAGATTTTCCGTTGTTGAAACTCGAGACGATCCATCATTATTGACGTCATCAAGTACACTTTTGCCACCACCTTTTGGTGAACTTTCATCTGTAACAGTGGAAGCGCAATTGCAGAATATTGATGAGAAGAAAAAGAAAACAACAAATAAAACGAAGAATAAAAGAAAAGATCAACTTGAAAAGGTGCAAACAGCAAGCCTACAACAGCAACAACAACAAAAAGAGCAAGTGCAGCAAATAGCAGAAAGCAGTAAGATTTAATTTTTTGATATCAAAAAACTGCCGCACGAGAGTGCTAGTGTCGATAAATTATGTCAATGCTTTTACAGTCTAGTCATTGGTTCGCTATAGCATCCAATGATTTATTAATAGTGAAATGCTTTTGAGCTCCTGAACTATGGCCGTGTGCCATAATCAAGATTTAATTTCCATATAATCAGAAATCACGACTTGCTGTGGTTGTTTATGCACATATACACATGATTTATTGACCTCTATCTGATATGCATGCACACATTTTTCGATTTCCTCCTACCTTTTCATGAATAAATTTTTGAGACTTTTCTTATAATTTTTTTATAGCAAAAATTGTTGATTATCAGAGTAAAGAGGGTGAAAATCGTTGCTACACACCAGACGGTCGTCCAGGAAAGTGTGATGATTTAAGCAATTGTCCTGGCTTGCTGCTCGATTTGACACATTTACGAGAATCTCTTTGCTTTAAGAGTCTTTTTGTGCCTGGTGTTTGTTGTCCAATATCAGAACATTCAAGTACAACACAGCGTCCTTTAAAATTAACCACAAGACCAACAACAACAAGACCAAGTTTGTTTTTGAATCCAATCACATTAGCTACAACTTCAACAACATCACAGCGTCCGTTGGTGCCTGTGTTCACAATATCGAGCACTGTTACACAAACGCCAACGTCATTACAGCAGCAGCAAATTGCAGGAATTTCCGGTCGACCTCCAGTGCTTGAAACAATTGGCTCAAACTACGTCGATCCAGAAGAATGTGGGCAACAAGAATATAGCTCCGGAAGAATTGTTGGTGGTTCAGAATCAAGAAGCGGAGATTGGCCTTGGCTTGCAGCAATCTTTCTCCATGGGCCAAAGCGAACAGAATTTTGGTGCGGAGGCTCTTTAATCGGAACTAAATACGTAAGTGCCAAAAGCAGAGCTTTGTCAAGAATTTTAATGATTTTTCTTTTTCTCAAAATTTAAAGATTCTCACAGCAGCGCATTGTAGTCGTGACGCGAGACAACGTCCATTTGCGGCAAGACAATTTACAGTTCGCTTGGGAGACGTAGACTTATCAGTTGATCATGAGCCCTCCGATCCTGTCACTTATAAAGTTAAAGAAATTCGAGCACATCCGCGATTCTCTCGTGTTGGTTTTTACAATGACATCGCAAGTAAATAATGGAAATTCTTAAACTAAAGAGAAAGAAAATTGTGTTGTAACACAGTTTTGTTATTTCTTTCTTTCTTTGCATTTGAAAAGTAAAATTTCAATTTCATTTCATTTCCACAGTAATGGTTTTGGAACAACCAGTGAGAAAGTCTAGATATGTAATTCCCATTTGTCTGCCAAAGCCAACAATTCAAAAGGAGCGTCTTATTGGAAGGAGAGCGACAATAGGTAAAATAAGATACTATAATTTTAGAGATTAAAATAGATTTGCGGATTTGCTTTGAGGGAAAAAGATAGAATTAAAATCGACAAGTTGAGGTAAAATTTCAATTATTTAATTTCAGTGGGATGGGGTACAACATATTATGGTGGTAAAGAATCGCCAATACAGCGTCAAGCAAGTTTACCCATTTGGAGAAATGAGGACTGTAATAGAGCGTATTTTCAACCTATTACTGACAACTTCTTATGTGCAGGTTATTCAGAAGGAGTGAGTTTAAAAATAAAAGAAAACTTTAAATAATGCAATGACTAATTTTTTCTTGTTTTTTTTTTACTTTTAGGGAGTTGATGCTTGTCAAGTTATGTATTCATGTCATTTTATACACATATATGCTTTTCTTTGTTGACTAAAAAAAGAGTGAAAGAAGAAAAAAGTTTTCTTTCTTTTACTGACTTTTTCCTTATGTTTTTCTTTCATTTGCATGCATGTAAACTTTTGACATGTTAATTAAAATTCTTTTCTTTCACTCTCATACTCAAACTTGTCTTCATAGCAAAAGAAGATATTAATTAACTTCTTATTTACCTTTTAAATGATGAGTGCTGTTGCTTGCTTATTGTAGGTGATTCTGTAAGTCAATAAACATAATTTATGATGGCTATTTAACATTCTTAACGATCCCTATCTTTATCTCTTTGTTTAAAGGGTGGTCCATTAATGATGGAAGTCGATTCACATTGGGTACAACTTGGCATAGTTTCTTTTGGCAACAAGTTAGTAACAAACAACAAAATTATTCATTCATTAATATTTCTTGATTTTTTTTCCTTTAAATACAGATGTGGTGAACCTTCATATCCAGGGGTAAATTTTTTATAATTTTATTTTCACATTTTTTAATTTATTATTTCTTCAGGTTTATACAAGAGTCTCAGAATATATGGACTGGATTCGAGAAAATACGAGAGAATAGAAAAACTTAAAATAGAGAAAAGAAATGAATCTGTGACAAAATAGTCATTAATCAATAAGAGCTGTAGAGAGCTTTAGATGGAAACAAGGCAGCGTTGCAAACTGCTCCACCGGAAATTGTGCATTTTCCCTTTCCTTCCCCTCTTTCGAATATATATGTATTTTGTAAATATTTATTTTTAATTTATGCGAAAATTTTTATTTTATTGCCAAACAAACAACAACAACACAAAAAATCCAGTTTTAAGAGATGACATGAAAATATTGTTGAAAAATAAAAAATAATTAAAAAAAGTTTACTCGTGCTCTGCTTGTTTATTTGTATAAAAACTTTACAGCTCAAATTTAACATGAAATATTTTCAGGTGAAGATTGTAATGGGTTTAAAAGCAAATTAAAATAGATTTTTTTATTACGATACTTAAGCTTATTAAAACAGGCTTTAAAAACACTTGATGATAAAAAAGTGATGAAATTGGATTTAAAGCTTGTTTTATTTTCAGGTAGGATATTTTATTGATTAAAAACTTTAAAATTGTTCTCTTTTTCAACTGAAATAATTTAAGAAATTTGTCAGGCATAGCCTTACAGTGCTCCAATTTGATTTTTTTTTACTTTGAATTAATACAGGTTTCATTTCTTATCATTTCAGTTTAAAACTTGAATTATTTTTATTTTACTTTAATATTTATTTTCGAAACAGTTTTTCGAAAATTCAAAATTTGTTCGGAAAGGGGTGTGAAAACACGTTTAAAATTTTATTTTTAACCAAGGGGTAAGTTTTTTTGATATTTCAAATAAAAATCGATCATAGTTATTATTGAAAAATCTAGAAAAATCAAAAATTTGTATGGGAAAATTAAATTTGATTTTTTGATACTTTTTTGATGAAGTTCACACCCTTTGTTTTTAACGGTCAAAATTTTAATTGAAACTACCAGGAGATTAAATTGCAAAAATTCACCCCTGAAAACACAAAGAGAGCTGTTGCTCCAATTCACTCTTTTTTTGTGTGTCCATATCTGAAAAATTTGATGAATTTTATTTTCAAAATGTCTGAAATATTAAAAAGTTAAGAATAAAATATAAATACATTTTTTTATTATATAATTTATTAATAATTTTAATTGTATTTTTCATTTTTGGTTTTTCATTTCTTTTTTATATTAAAAACAATTTTTAGTTCATCATTTTCATTATTTTTTCGCTAGTTTTTCATTTTTTTAAATATTATATTATTTCAATCGTCAATATAAATAACCATTATCATTTCGTTCTCAATCATATAGATTTTTATTTCACTTTTCATATTTTTCTTTTTACAAAATGAAAAAGTTTTCCTTTAATTTTTTTTTCGTTAAAATTAAAACGATAGTTTTAAAAAAAATTAATTTTTTTATTTTACAAACGTTTATTTTTCATCGCTACAAGTGTTTATGAGTGTTTATGTTTATGTGTGTAAAAGTGTTTAAAATTTATTTCTTTTTCGGTGTGATGTCGTGAAACTTTTTTTTTTAATCTCATAGATGCTTGTCATTAAAAAACCTTTATGGTTGATGTAAACTTTTTGTTCTTTGTGTGTCGTGAGTTGTTATAAATTGTCTAATAATGACTAGAATCTACTAGAGATGATGATGTTTATGTGTTTTTTTTCTCTTTGCTGTGTTCTGCAAAGTGCAGAACAAATTTAATAAACTAAAATGATACTCATACCTGACTGTATCGCGAGAGCAATAAATTTCACTCAGTTATGCATGTTTAGTGCATGAAAAATTTATGCATCGCTTTCGTGAGAAGATACAGTCAGGTACTGACAGCTTCACTTTAAATTATTTCATTCATCTTGAAATGTAAATTTATATACAGAGAAATGTTTCTCGCTTGTGCTATTTTTCTACTGTATCAAACATTCCGTGAAAATGACAAAGAAAAAGCTTCACTTGTAACCTAAAAATTGCACTCGATATTCTTAGTTTTTAATAAATGTTATGGATGGTGATATTTAATGCAGTCGCTATCTTTATGCAATTTTTGTTGCTGCAATTTAGCTTTTTCTCGAATATCATCATTCCTCTCAGTTCACTGTTGTCATCAATTTCTTCTTAGCACTTTAATTGAAATAAAGTGATGATAAAATTTCAAATTGTGGATGTTGAGCAATTTATATCCACAATAAAATAGCACAAGCGAGAGATGAGAGTGAAGATCTGTAAAGTGCTTCAATAATTGAAGACGTTAAACGTTCAGGACAGAATAAGTAATAAAAAAATTAAACTGAAACGACTTCTTATTACTTCTATTTTTCTTTCTCTTCTCTTCAAGCGAGAAAGTAGAGAGTGAACATCGTCACATAGATAAATTACATCATTCATTATGATACATTTAGTGTAGAGGAAGAAAATGAAGCGATTTTTTGAGGATTTTATATATGTGAGAGATGTGGGCTGGAACATCGTAAAATACTTGGTATTTTATTTCGTTTTAAAGAAGTAAAAAATTGTTTTTGTTATTTTTTTTATATTTACATCAAATGGTGAAAAATTTTGGCTTATCTCTTATCAAAATGGCGAATGAATTTCTAATTATAACTCATAATCTTTCGCCCAATCATATACCTTCAGAAATTTTTTGCTTATTCTTCAATTTCGAGAAAGATGTTGAAAATTTTTCATCATCATCGTCCTTCAACGAGAGTTTGAGAGAAAAATTGGAAAATTCCATCCGCCATTCATAGACAGTAGCCTTCAATGTAAATTAAATTCACATTTTTCTCTCTTTTCTTAATCATTCACCATTTATAAAAAAATTCTTTAAGTATTTTCTTTTTTTATATCCTTCATTAAAAATAATTGAGCGAATTATTTTCATTATTTATGAATTTTTCTTTATGATAAGAAATTTTTTCCGGTAAATTATGCTGCTATGGAAACGGTTTTTGTTTGTTTCATTTCGCATTTTAATTTCGACAATGCGAAAATTACGAAAAATCTGTATTTTTAGCTGAATGTGTTGCTGATGGTTTTTTTTGCGATAATTTACAACGCGGAAAAATTTCATCTAACGAACCTCGTATAATTCCTATTTATGGACATATTTTATATTAACATCGTTTCATTCTGTCTCATATTTTTTAATATCCTTTAACGTCTAAAGAAAAAACACAGAATTTAACTTTACTTTTTCTTTTTTTTGTTTTTGCTGAGTTTCAGACATGCACATACACACAATCATTAGTGGATTATAACAGACATGCAAGTTCCTGTGTGTGATATTGTTTTTGTATATGATAACAGAGAGAGAAAGAGAAATAGATAAAATGACAAAAACAATAACAGCACAAGAGTCCCGTACATATTCTAAATACAATAACAACTACAAATATAATAGTGCAATGTTTTGTAACATAACAACAACTTAAATCCCCTCTTAAATGAACATTAAAATTTCATTCATGTTCTTAGCATCTATTTGCATGTACAATAATAAAAACAAGTTTCTCTCCACTTCCTTCTTGTCTCCTTTTTATGCTTCGTGCAACTGTAATTAGCTAAATTAATATGCTACTTATTTTTCTCATGATGCTGTACTGTACATGTTGTTGACTTTATAAAATAAAATATAAAACACATTCGTATATTAATTTACATTTCTTTCTTAAATGGATAATTAAAATTTGTATATGCATGGAGAGAAAAGAAAGAAGGGAGATTAAGAAATATGAAACATATAAAAACACAAGACACGACTTTCATCATACACAATTTTTTCCCTATCCTTAGTTAATTCATTTCTACTTAAATACAAATTATTTAAAGAGCTTTTTACCGTAAAACTTTTATACATTTCTTCTAACTTCCACCACAATGACTTTCTATATATTTTTTTTATATACGTGAGTATGTGAATTTTTCGAATTTTTAGCGTAAATTTTATTTACTAAAAAGTATCACAAACTTTTATCCTTCGTCAATCTTTATTTCAACAAATTTTAAGTGAATTTTTTTTTTGACATTTATAGTTTATATCGTGTGCTAATACTCTGCTCATTCAGAAAGATGATGAAAATAATCTCTTGAAAAAGGAAAGAAATCTCTTGTGATGATGTGATTAAAGAAGAGTAAAGAATTTTATAAAAAGCAATGATTTGAAAGTAATTAAAGTAACAAGGGGCGAAAAGTATCTTACATCATGAATCTAATAACTTTTTAATAAGATTTCAAATCAAATTATGAACGTTTTATACGATTTACTTCATCTGAAATATTTCAACACTGGAGAAAATTTTTAATTACTTTTCGAGTGGGAATTATTCACTTTATTTTCTCATTTCGTTATTTTTGAATGCCTTTAAAAACGATCTCTAACATCATCATCGTCGTTAAGAATTAAAAAAGTTGGACAGCTTTGAAGAAAAAGGGGATTGTGAGCGAGAGATGGTCGAGATTTTTTTATTTCATGATTTTTGCTATACTTTTTTTTAAAATTATTTTTCCTTTTATTTGTCTATTACGAAAAATTCTTAAACAATTGGCAATTGGTGAATGAACATTTCAACCCTTATCAATCCTTTACATCTACAAAACTGAAGAACACAAATGAGAAAGTAAAAACTTTTTCATTCAATTGTGTTTTTCTTAAATGCTTTATATTTTATGGTCTACTATTTACAAATCGCCCTCATCATTTTTCCCACATTTTTTGCCTTCATTTCTCAATTTGTTTTGATTAAAAATTAACACAGACGATTTGCTTGTTTTCACTACATATTTACCATTCAACATCTTTCTTATATTTCACGCCGACTTTATTTGCTGTTCGTTTAATTCTTTTTTCTTCATTCCATTTTAATTAATTAATTGTTAATACACAAGACTATGCTGTTTCACTTTTATACAAAATTAAAAATTTATTCTTTTTTTAAAATATTTATTTCACATTCTACACACAAATGAATGTGGCTTGTTGCTGTTATTGTGATTGTTTAGGGATTTCTTTTTTTTCTCAGGAAATAATAGAGTCCGAAATCGTTTTGTTTTTCGACTAACTAAAATTCAACTAATTTTTAGTCGAATAAAAATAAAATATTAATCGACTAAAATTTAGTTGAAATTAAACCGATTAGTTGATTTTTAGTTGATCAAATTAACCGACTAAAATTTATTTAGTCGACTTTAACCGATTGAAAACAATTTTAGTCGACTAAAAACAATCTCAGTTGAATAAATTTTAATTTTAGTCGACTAAAATTGATTTCAATCGACCAAAATTTTCAACTAAAAATCAACTAAAATTTAGTCGATTAGCATTTCATTTTAAATCGACTAAAATTAGTTGAATTTTAGTTAGTCGCGACAAAAAACAAAACGATTTTGGACTCTGGGAAATAATTGAAATTTTCTTAATCATTATTAAATTTTCAATATTCTGAATGTGAAATAAAAAAACTTATCATTTTGACCTATGAAACAGAGTCAGTCAAGAATATTGACTGATAAGGATCAACTTTGGTAAATATGATAGATTTGTGCAAAACATTTTTCATTTATCTTCACAACTCATAATTTTGTTTTTACAATAAAATCCCTTTCATGTCTGTGTATGTCTTTGTTTGTTTATCAAGTGTAAAAAATGTCTGTGAAAAGTGATTGTGATGTGTATCTATGTGTAGAACGACTATAATAAATGTATGCTTTACCTAAATCTCTATAATTATTCTCATTAAATATCTTTTTACATCCTTCATCAACTTTAGTTTCATTATTAGGCTTTTAAGAGACACTTTTAGGATTTTACAAATGCATATATAATCAAAATTTGTTTTGGTTTTGTTTTTTTTTTATCGGTAAAATATCAAAATAACACAACACACTATAGTAGATAACAATAGTTTTAGTATTAAATGGAGATTAGTGTGTTTATGAGCTGGTTGTGATGTGAATCTCCAACATTCTTTTATTTTCATTTTCTCAGAAGCTTTATGGGGAGTTTTTTTATAGTACAGCATAATAAATGGTTGTGATTTTTTTTGTGTGTGATTATCAAGTATATGTTTATCTATTTAAATCATTAGCGATTAAACCCTGTTTTTTGCATGTCACTCGTCATCATCATCATCATCGTCGTCAACATTTTGCATCAACATCGTCGTTTATTGAGTCGATGAAAAGAAAAGATTTACATACAATAAAATTGACGCTATTTCTACAAAATAAAATCTCTTCCATCTTTTTTTCTCAATAGCTTAAGAAACGGATATCCAATGAGCGCGCAAGATAACAAATTGAAATTTATCGATAAACATACATACAGCACTTTTCAATTTCTTTCTATTCATATAAGTAAGAAAAATCAACAAAAAAAAAGTAAATTGATAGCATGATGAGGAAATTAATGGATTTTTCTCATGCCTGTGGTGTCAGAATTTTTTCTTTTATTGATACAAAAATATTTGTCAATATGTGTGTGTGTGTGTGTGTGTTGGGTAATTTTCTTACAATTGCAAATCAAATAAAAAATTTTTCTTCTTCTTTGTTGTCTAAATGAATGTCGCTCTGTATGTGTGATGACTCTAAACGTTTTTTGCTCAAT
>JACWBX010004181.1:18957-40237 GCA_014622435.1 Polypedilum pembai
AGCTTGCTTGATGGAAAATTGTATTTGCGAGAGAAAATGTATTTTTAAAATAAATTAAAAATTGTGGAATGTGCAAGCAAACAAGTGCTCAAATAGAGAAATAAAAATTGTAATTTATCGTACTGAAAGAGATCAAATGAAGATGAAGTACTTGATTTACGAACAAAAATTATTTTCTCAGAAGCAGTAACAGTAGATTATGATGAAAGATGACGTTATCAACAAAGATTTCTTTAGAAAAATATACAGATTATAAAGAAAGTTGAAAATTTTCTATTTATTTTTGAACTAAATAGTCTGAAACTTTATCTTCTTCTTAACTTTAGTAAGAAATTTTCAAGAAATAATAGAATTTTTTCAATTTTTAAATTTTGATCTGGTAATTTGAATTTTTCAATGTTTGTTGCATATACGAAGTATTTTCGCTGATAGGTTAATGGAGTGATGGCTATCCATTGTGCCGTAGCTAAAGCTTAAGTGTGCTGCGAGAAAACTTTAAAAATAATTTATCAAACTTATAATTTAAATTTTTCAATGCTTTTCCGCCATTTTTCAAGAAAGAATTTTTTTGCTGTGCTGCAAAACCAAGGCTTGAGAACTCTTTGATTTCAATTTGGTTTGTATGACGAAATTTGATTTTTTGATTCGTATGTAAAAACCAAAATGAAAACGAGAAATCAAAAAGTTCTCAGACCTTGCTGCAAAACTAAATATAATTCACAAGTGTGTCATGAATTAAAAAAGGTTTGCTACCATTGGTTTATTAAAAGAGTATTTGACTTGCAGTCAGAGATGCGGGCTTGATTTCCGCTCGGACTAGGCATATCAAAACATCTCTTTTTCTGCCTATGTGACAGTATTTGTTATTTAAAATATAAAAAAAAAGAAAGAAATTATGAAAGAAAAATTTAAATTGGTTTAATTGAGATTTTCTGACAAAAAAGTATCAAAGTACTAGTTTTCAAATGATGATGAACTGGAATTTCTAACCAAATTTGAAATTTTTCTGCAAAAAAAACATTCCTTCTTGTTAACCATAAAATCAATTAAATAAAGCTTCAGTTGAATAGACACAATATCAATAAAAATGCAATAACTAAAGACGACAGCAAAAGTCCCTCGATATTGTGTGTATGTCATCATAGTGAACGGAAGAACATTTTCAATAAATGATCAATCTTCAATTTGTCATAACGACAGAGAGCTCTCACCACCCAATCTAACCGCCACCCATCATATGAAAATGTATACATACCATTTCTCTTTTATGACAGTGACATAAATTGTGTCTCTCTTTCAATAGTGCCTGGTAGCACATATTAGAGTAACCGAGAGCAGCAAGTTGAAGTAAATTCTGAAGCACTTGAGTTGTTTCATTTTACTGTTTTATCGATTTATCATCTCACTCTTAAGTTTTGTTTGATGATTTATTGGTATACGCACACACATACGCGCAACATTTTGCCACTCATCATCATTTGTTGTCGCATAAGCTCGATACACATTAATTCATTTCGCGCGAAATGAGGTTTTTTTTTTGCTTTCATCAATACGAATTGTGTTGTATGAAGAGATTAATATTAAGATGCTAAGGAACGAGAGAGAGCGAGATAGATGACGACGATGATGTTGGCAAAATGGAGAAAATTTTTATCTCTTATTTATCGAAAATAACATACACATAACTTGCCAATGGCATGATATCAATTTCTTTATCTATTTTATGAACTCAATATCATATTTGTCATAAAACAAAAGTTGGATTTTAGCTTTAATTATCGAAGCATAAAAATCAATACTTTGTGAATTTTGATTCATGATGAATAATTGAAATTGTTTAAAATTCTATGAAACTTGAAATTCATTAATGAAGTCCTATTAAATAAAACTTTTCTCTATTAACGACCCTCAAGCTCTCTCATATATTTTGATCCTTTTTCAATCAAAACAACAAAAGCTTTAACAAACTCATTCCATAAAAAAAAAAATTGTTTTCGTCACCCTCTGACTGTACCTTTTAGTAATATCAAAAGAATTTTCCTAATACAAGACTTTGGCACAAATAAAAGTTTCTCCATGTTCATTATCATAAATTTTCTCAACTTTTCTTTCAATGTCTTAAGTTTCTCATATAACTGATGATAAATAGTCTGGTGTGAAGTGAGAAAGAAAAATATTTTCGTTTCTTTTTTTTAAACAATTGTAAAGTAATATTTTATGCAAATTTCTTATCTTTTCTTCTTAACGATGAATAAGATATTACTTTGTAAAAGGAAACAAATTTTTTCTTCTAATTTCCTGTTACACAGTGATTTTAATCCTCAAAAGAAAAAGAATAGCGAGCTCTTCAATAAAATAAAATTTCCATCATTTTCCTTATTCAAGAGATTACCATCCGTTTTGATTAATTAAATTGGACATGACAGAAAGAAAAGCGCTAGAATAACTCACCTTTTTTTCTATATTTTTGAACCTTTAGTTAAAAACTCTTTACTCTCTTACCTAGTCAATGGATGCTTATGAAAAGAAATAAAAGAATTTAATTATCCCTTCACACTCTTTATTAGACATGAAAAGGAGTAAAAATTTTCTTCTCTTTCTTCCTCTCCATTTGCAAATTAATACAGAGAGAAAATAGCGAAGATTTTTTATTATGGAAATTTTCCTTCATAACATCACTAAAAAAGATCTAACTCCTGTCTTTCTTCATGCGGTGAAATGAACCACGTGCTGTTTGTATAAAATAATTTAACGCAATGAAAATTTCTTATTAAATTTTTATACTTTTTCTTCAAATATGTGAGAGGATGCTTCTCTTGCTTTTATAGAAGATGAAATTGAATTTATGTCAAGTAAATTTTCTAATATGATATGTGAAAATTATTTGAGATTAAAATTTAATTTGAAGATAAATGATTGTTGATTTTATGAAGAAATTTCAACAACTTTAATAACACTT
The DNA here is from genome assembly GCA_014622435.1 of Polypedilum pembai. Lineage (NCBI taxonomy): Eukaryota > Metazoa > Arthropoda > Insecta > Diptera > Chironomidae > Polypedilum > Polypedilum pembai. The sequence goes on from JACWBX010004181.1 coordinate 21,917, forward strand.
GACTCAAGTGTTTGTCAATTTGTATAATAGACAAAGAAGCACTTGGCAAGCAAACTTTTAAAATTGCCTTCAGTCAACACTTGAAGAATAGACACATAACATAAATTGTTATGAAAAAAATTTCTTCTCTTCTTTTCATTAATGCTTTGCTTAAGCAGAGTTTTTGTTTTCATTATATTCGTTCATATATTTATTATGTATGTGTTTGAGTTTCATCTTCAGTCACATCTGCTAATTAAATCTTTGTAACAAGCAAAAGTTTATTTTGTAATAAATAAGGGAGAAAGTTAATTAAATGTCAAAATAATTTTTCCTTAATTGAGTTATTATTTTTAAATAGATCCTTCTCAAGTTTTTATAAGAACTTAGAAATTGCAAATTCTGCTGTTTTCTAAAATATGACAAAGAAAAATTTTCTGTTGATACAGACATTCTCTTAATAATCTTCTTCATAATTATATCTGATCGAGTTATTTTATACATGATGTTTTCTTATCAGGGCTAAGACACTTTGCATAATTTGACAATTTTTTAAAAGTATTAATAAGTTAACATTTGAGTGAGATTTCGACAAATTTAAAAACACTTAACAAATTCCAGAGCCCAAAATCGACTAAAAACTTGTTCGTAAATGGACTAAATTGAATCAACTTCGGGCTCTGCCCAATTCATTCCAAAAAAACTACTTTTTTTGACCAGTTTAGCTTTAATTGAACAATTTTTCAAGGTTAATCCTTAATTTTGGTCTAACGTGCTCTAAAGCAGAAGTTCTTACCCCTTGATGAACTTTTCGAACAAGAATTTTCTATCTGTGCTTTATCAGAATTGCAAATCCTTTGATTGATGGAAGTGTTTTTGCCTTGTTATCAATTCATGTTGAAATATTTTTCTTCAATGTTTAATGTATAATAGAACTCGAGTATACATAACAATATTGCTGCTGCTCTCTTCACTCACTCACCTTTTTTTCTCCTCATTCACTCCTTCTTCATATCGAAGATAAATGTATGAATATGTGTACTTGAAGAAGTATGCATGAAAGGAAGAAAAGTTATCGCATGACAAAACTTTGCGCAGTAGCTAGCTACCGACAATGACAACAGAAATATGTTACTAACGCTTCTTGGCTCTTTTCCATCATCTTGACAGTGAGAAAATATTTTTATGGTTTCTGTTTGTATGCGTATATGAAAACAAGAAAAGTGTAAATTTTTTTTTTAAAAAAAAAAGCTTACAAGACCACAAGCAAGCTTGCTTTTTGGATGATTTTCTCGATGAGGGTAAAATTTATTATTTTTGAAAGTCATTAATCTTAGGAAAAATCCTCATTATGGCGAAAACGACATCATCTGAAAATTGTAATTGGAGACTTTTTAGCATAAATATTTTTCTCACGCTCATTTAATATTAATTACTAAAGAAGAGAAAATTTGTCAATATTAAATTTTGTTTTATCATTTAGAAAATTTCATTCAAATTTCATCAATTAAACTGAGTCATACTGAGAAGACAATCTTTATAACTGGCATAAAGTTTGTTCTTATAAGGCATAAAAAGCGCCTCATGACACTCATATATTCTTTCCCATACAAACTCTTATAAATTTTACATTTTTTCCGGCATAAATTCGCTTTATAAGAGCAAACTTTATGTCAATAATAAAGTTTTTCTCTCAGTTAATTGCAAAGAAATTATTTAGGAATGATATTAAAGAAAATTAGGAAATAAAGAAAAGCCATTTGTTAAAAAGAATCAAAAATAAAAGAAAACAAAAAAAGTAAAAGTTTGTCTAAAAACTTACCTTCAAGCATGTGCCAATTAACGTTTTGTAGAATATAGATGAGAAGAAAATAATACAAGTAGAGGATTAGCTCAAAAGTCCTCATGAAAAATTTATTTAAAAATGTGTGTAATTGCATAGCAAGAAAATTTATTGTGCATTATAAACACGAAGATAAGAAAAAAAGAAAGCTTTCAAAAACTCACAAAAAAGAAAAAGAAGATTTTCATGGAAATACATTTTTATTTTTCTTATTTAATACAATTTTAAATTCATTCTTTTGCCCATGATTTATGGCAATAACAAACATTATTGTAGCATAAAAGAATTATATTGTATGAAAAAATATTTGATTTGTGATAATATATTACAAAAATTTTACCATGATGAAAATTATATTGTAGTAAAAAAAAAGTATGAAAAATATTTGCAATATATTTTTTCTAATTATTTACTTACTTTTGAAATGAGACAAAAAAAGAAAAACATAAGAATGTGAGTTTTTTTATAAGTTGTTCAGTTGTATTGAAATGAAAATGTTAAAAAATTGTAATGTAAAATAAAAACAATGAAAAGAAAATTTATCAAAATTGAAAAAAGTTAAAAATTTATTTTATTTACAATTACTTTCAGATATTGCGGATTAAAATAATATTTCTCTTGTCTTTTTCTTTTACAATTTTATTTGTCCCAGTGTTGTTATTGTAGACGTCTACGATCTACAACTTTCGTCTGTGTAGACAAAATCTTCGTATAGACCTTAGAGGATTTACGTAGATTTTCATACATTTGTCTACGGTCTACGCGTAGATTTTGTCTACACAGACGAAAGTTGTAGGCCGTAGATCGTAGAGGTCTACGATAACAACACTGATTTATCCTTTTTCTTTCCCTCACTTTTTTCCAATTCAGCAAAATTAACGGTTTTTAAATTTCAAAAAAATTTATTCAGCTTTCTAAAAGCTTAAAATTTCCCCTACAAAAAGCTCAAGAAATTTTTAAAAGCAAAGAAGAAAAAAGTAAACACAAACTCCAGTAAGATTTCTGAACGTCTAGTTTTTAAAATTATTCTGAACACATTATATCAAGTTGTATTGATATATGATATTTTATAAAAAAAATTTCTTGTGAGTGATAATTTGACTGTAATTACTTCGTATTGTAGGACAAAATTTGTGTAATTGTGTTACTTAATTAGTGAAATATAAAAATTGCTATCAAGTTATCCCATCGATAAAATTGTGAAATTGAATTATTATTTTCTTTTATTTTTATTAATAAGTAAACTTAAGAATATTTATACAACTCAAACTTGCTTTTTCGCAACATTTAAGAATCAAGTTTCAAATTTTTTGTCATTGAAAAATTAGGAAGTGAATAAATTAAAATTTTGAAAGATGATCAACATAATGGGTGAGTAAATAAGACAAAAGAATGTCAATAAAACTTATTTAACGGCGAATTGAATTCAAGTCAGTTCTTATCGCTAAGTTTGACACAAATTTTCATGTCGCAGCAAAAGTTCATGGGAAAAAGGCTTGTCGGCAAAAAATAACAACAAAAATTTTCTTTTGTTTACTTTTTGTTGTCATATCTTAACGGGAATTAAAAATTTAAGACATTTCACCATTTTATTTACAACTTTGTTATCATTAAGTGCTGATTGAACAATTTTAAAGTGTTTTTAAATTTAATTAAAAATGACTTCAAATATTGAAAACATAAAAAATGTTGTTGTTGTTGGTGCTGGATTGATGGGTTCAGGAATTGCAGGAATGGTAAAACAAAAAATTTCTTCAATCAATTTTCAAAGTTCAAAGTACAAAAAGATAATTTTATTAGGCAGCAGTTGCAGGATTTGAAGTCACGATTGTCGATTTAGATAAAAAATTACTTGAGAAGTCAAAAGAACAAATTGCAATAACACTTGAACGTGTAGGACGAAAAAAGTTTCGTGATGGCAATGAAGCAAAAGTTGATGAATTTATTCAAAATTCTTTGAGAAATATTTCTGAATCGACAAATTTATTGGAAGCTGTTAAAAATGCTGACATTGTCATTGAAGCAATTGTTGAAAATTTAGAAGCAAAACAAAAAATGTTTCAGTCAATTGATAAAGTTGCAAAACCATCAGCAATTTTTGCTTCCAACACTTCAGTATTGCCAATCAAAGAAATTTCAAAAAATTCAACAAGACTCGATCGTTTTTGCGGACTTCATTTCTTCAATCCTGTTGCAGTTATGAAACTGCTTGAAGTAATTAGAATTCCAGAAACAAGTGAAGCGACTTATAAGACTGTGATGGATTTTGGTGCAAAAATGGGCAAAACTTGTGTTACATGCAAAGATACACCTGGTTTTATTGTTAATCGATTGTTATCACCTTATATGGCTGAAGCTGTGAGAATGTTAGAACGTGGTGATGCAAGTAAGGAAGATATTGACATAGCAATGAAATTGGGTGCAGGTAAAAAATTTCTATTGAAGTTTTTATGAAGGTTTTAATTATTTTTTTAATTATTGAACAAAAAGGAATGCCAATGGGTTAGTTGGAAAAATTCTTTGAAAAAAGTATCGGAAATTAAAAATAAAAAATTCTTTTAGGTCCATTTGAATTAAGCGATCTTGTTGGAATTGACACAATTAAAAATGCACGTGATTTTTATCATCAAATGGCTCCAGATAATGAACTTTTCTTTCCAAGTCCTTTAATCAATAAAATGGTTCAAGAAGGCAAATTGGGATTGAAAACTGGCGAAGGATTTTATAATTACAAATAATGTAACATTCCAAAAAATAAAATTTTTTAACGTTTGTAAAAAATTTAAAAAAAATGCAATGAGAATTCACCACAATATGCAACAAGCTGTATTCACACATACAAATGAAACTTTTTATTACTTTCACCACATTATTATTACTTCAACTTCATTTCTTTATCGCTTCTTGTTTCGGCTTGTTTCTAAATTAAATTTTAACTAAAATCATGTCAAATTTATTAAATCTCGTGATCAAAAGACAAATGTCATCAGGAAATGTTATAAATCATGTCACAATTATCGGAGCTGGTTTAATGGGCTCTGGAATTGCTCAGGTATGAATTTCTTAAGATTCAAAGTTCAAAGTCCAGCTGTGAGAAAAAGAAAAATATTTTAGGTGGCAGCAACATCAGGTCACAAAGTAACAATGGTTGAATTGGATTCAAAACTTCTTGACAAGGCAAAGAAGAGCATTGAAAAGAGTTTGGAGAGAGTTGGCAAGAAACAATTCAAAGGCGAGGAGGGAAAAATTGCCGGTTTTGTCCAGGATTCATTGAGTAGAATTAATGGATCGACTGATTTAAATTCTGTTGTAAAAGATACTGACATTGTTATCGAAGCAATTGTTGAAAATCTTGAAACCAAGCAGAAACTTTTTGGATCAATTGATGAAGTAAAAAATTTTTAAACTTTTTACAAGAACTTTTTAAAAAATTTAAAATTTAAATTATAGATTGCTAAACCATCAACAATTTTTGCTTCTAACACTTCATCAATTCCAATCAAAGACATTGCAAAAAGCACAAAACGTCTTGATAAATTTTGTGGTCTTCACTTTTTCAATCCAGTTCCAATGATGAAGCTTCTTGAAGTTATTAGAATTCCTGAAACTTCTGATGAAACTTTCAACACAGCAATGGAATTTGGAAAGAAAATTGGCAAGACTTGTGTCACATGCAAAGACACTCCTGGATTTATTGTCAATAGACTTCTTGTACCGTACATGGCTGAAGCTGTGAGAATGCTAGAAAGAGGTGATGCTTCAGCTAGAGATATTGACACTGCCATGAAATTGGGTGCAGGTAATTATTATAAATTTGAATTTCTAAAGTTATAAAAGAAAGTAGATACTAGTGACTTCCTATCACCATGTTCCGTAAAAAACTCTTTGACAGTTAAATTTTTTTTTCTCTTGAAAGAGTCTTTCAAAAGTCTTTCAAAAATGAACTTCAAATTGAAATTTTAAGTTTACAGAGAATACAATTCATATCATCAGAAATATCAATATTATACAGAGGAAAAAATTTTATAAATGCTAAAATATTTGATCATGAAACGCTTTATTATGAATCTTAAACGAAAAATTTATAAGCCCTAAAAAACTCTATAGCGTTTCAAAATATTCACAACATAAGTTGTGAAAAATGTTTTATGAGGCTTATAAATTTTTAGTTATAGGACTTATGATGTAATGTTTGGGGTTCAGGAATTTTAGCACGTATAAAGTTTTTCTCTTCAATTTTTAAACTACTGGTAGTTTAAACAATCTAGTGTAGAAAGTAGCCAAAAGCTACAAAGTAGATTCTACTTTTACAATTCTGATTTATTAAGACCTTTTTTGATAAATTTGTATATGTTTGCGTCTATAATAACAGTCTTGTTTCTTTAAATTACCTTTATAATTTTAGTTAATCTAAAAACAGAGCCCAAAGTCGACTAAAAATTCAGACTAAATTTAGTCGGTTTACGTACAAATTTTTAGTCGACTTCGGTCTCTACCTGAAATGTTCTATGTTATTTTACAATTTTTCCTATTTCACTTTAAAGATTAGCACTTTGACAGAAATTTTCAATTATAATTTTGAATTTTCAACAACTAATTAAATTTTAAAAATTTCTCTCAAGGTTATCCAATGGGTCCATTTGAATTAAGTGATTACGTCGGTTTGGATACAACAAAATTCATTTTAGATGGTTGGAGTAAAAATTATCCTGACAATCCTCTATTCAAACAAATTCCATTACTCACAAAACTTGTCGAAGAAGGAAAATTGGGAATTAAATCAGGAGAAGGTTTCTACAAATATCAAAAATAAATCCAAAGTGCACTTGTTTTTGTACGAAATGAAACAGCATTTACTTGACTGATAAATAAAAGAAAATAATTTTGAACACACTTTACGAGAGATATATCTTATCTATTTTTTTCTATTGAAATCCAGCTACAAGAGAACATAATTTTTTTTTCGTTAACGCTTTTTAACCTTGCGATAAGAATTTGTCTCTTTCATCGACATTCTCAGTCACAAAAATCAATTCATTCAGTTCGCGTGCTAAAAAGATTTTTTGCTTTCCCTTTCCAGATGAGTAATTTAAAATTGCCCTTGCAATTGCCACCCTATCAGAAGCAACGTAATAAAAATTATGCTGGATTGGGGAATTTAGCGAACGGCACAGCAGCAACTTCACCCACATCAAATTTTGCCACCTCTTTTCAATTAATTGTGACCGCACCAACATCGTCAGCTATCGCTAATCTCTCAGCCATGAACAGTGTTAATCAGAAAATTCCTGATGGTTTCACATCGATGGATCACCAAGTGGCCGGTCACACGTTTCATGTTGGCACCAACGAGATTGGAATGTTAAAATCAGTAGATGATGGCAGTGTACTTAAGCCTGGTGGTACACCAATGTGTGCAGCACGTGAAATTAAGTTTTACGAACAATTGCTGACGACAACTGATAAAGATATACTTCCTTTACGTGATTTCACCGCCGAATATCGTGGCACACAAACATTAAATGTAGGAAACAAGACAGTCAACTTTATTAAATTACGTGATTTGACACACGGCATGCTGGAGCCGTGCGTTATCGATATTAAAATGGGCAGACGAACATGGGATCCATTGGCCACCGAACAAAAACGTGAAGCAGAAGAAAGTAAATATCAAGCGTGCAAGAAAACTGTTGGATTTTGCATTCCTGGTTTTCAAACTTTTCACATTGCAAGCGGAACATATAAGAAATTTGGCAAAGAGTATGGAAAGAAACTTAATCAAAATACCGTTAAAGATGGTAAGCAAGCACAAAATTTTCTTTTCTCAGCGTGTTTTAATGATAGCAATAATACATAATATAATGATGATAACGATGATGGGCAATTTATACGCAAATGCGTCATGCAATATATCCAATTACCATAATTTTTATTCTATTTGACTTTTTCTTTCTTTGACCTCATAACGAAGAGAGCAAAAAAAAAATTTTCCCTCATATTTTGTAAAAATAAACTTCATTACCTAAAGAGAGAGAATTTAATTTGACGACGTAATAAGTATGGAGTGAGAGAGAAATTTGTGACGCAATTTGTATTCTTATAAGTTGAATGAAGTGAAAAAATTCAACACATAAAAAAAGATAAGATAATCTTTTATTAATTTAATCACAAAAATGTGTAGTTTTAAAAAATTTTAACTTGAGTTGCATTTACTGCTTGCTTCACATTTATTGAATTTAATTATCATTGAAATTTATTCAAAAATCTCTCTCTCTCTCTATTCAATCTTAAGAGCAAACAAGCAAGAAAATAAACAAAATCAGCAAATTGACTTTTACCCTCTTGTTACTTGTAACAACTTTTGCTCTTGTTGCTTTTAAAGATTTTTAAGGGAGAAATTTCTTTTCAAGACGGAATTACTTATCTCAATTACATAAATGAAGTCAATTTTTAAGAATCAATTACTTTTTGTTTACGGAACCAAAATTTTGAATGATAAAATTTTAAATTTTCTTTTAAGACGTTAAATTCATATTTTAAATTTTAACGTCATTTTTTAATTTAAATACTTTTTTGACCGTTATTTTGAACTTTTAATAATTGTCAACCTGAAGACAAATAATCCTTACGAACTGTTTTTGAAATTTAAAGTAAAAGATATTTTGGTTAAATGACTTTCGCTAATATTTGATTTATGGATTTTTTTTATGGAAAATTTTTATTGAAAAGCTTTTAAGTGGAAGATTTTAAATATTTGATTAAGAAAATTTGATTTTCTATGATATTCGTAAGAGTTATTTTCCACCATGTAACCGTCATTTTTCAAGGTATAGAAGCTTATAGATTTAAAAGAAAATTAGAGATATTTGCAGACAGTTGTAAAAGTAAAATCTTTTTTATAACTTTTGGCTACATTTCACAATAGATTTTGGTTACTGGCTACGGACCAGTAGTTTAAAAACACTGTTTACAGATATTAGAAATACTTTATTTGGAGATAAACAGAGATTTAAGAGATGTTTTTTAAGAGAAAATTTTAAAATATCCGGATAGTTTTCACTCCTTATCATTTATTAAGTTTAAAATTTGAATTATTTTACCCCTAATTTAAAAATTATTTCGTACCAACTGTTATGTTAAACTAAGAAAGAAACTTTAATATTTTGTTCCATTAACAAAAAATAATTTGGTCACACTTCACAAAAATATCTTGATATTGCCTGGTAACCATTAAAAAGGGGAAAATATTTTAGATGAAAATATGATAACCCTTATCATGCTCTAATTTTATACAAACATAAATCATCCACTCACCAATCTTGAAAAGCTTCTAATCCTCAAAAGATATTTGAGAGCAATGAAAAAAGAGAAAAATTTCTTAACTTATGCTACAACACGCCATGTAAACAAGCACGCTATCACTTCCCTTTCTTCGCAGCTTTTCGTCTCTTCCTTAATGCCGATTCAGGACTATGTCGTCAGTTGATTATGCAAATTTTGACTAATTTATGGGCAATTCAGAAATGGATACGTACACAGAAAGTTTATCAATTCTATTCAAGCTCAATCTTGATTGTTTACGATGCCCGAAAATTACGACATGTTCTTGAATTGCAAAAACGACAAAGTTCATCATGTGATGGCAGCAATGGAAATTTGAGTCCATCTAGTCCAACAACACCTGAATCTGGTCTCAAACCAAGTCGTAGCAGCTCAAATCGTGGTTCAGGCGATTCACTTAATGCTATTGAAGCTATTACATCAACACCACCAAAGACAATTTACCGAAAAATTCAACGCTCGCATTCCTCCATGAACAATTATGAACAGGTGAGTTTCACATAAATTGCTTATCTCATTTTTTTTTCACTCTCTCTGTCGTCCACAGGAAATGAAAAAGATGAAAGATAATTATGCAATAATGTTGGACAGTCTCGTTGGTACGTATGATAAAAACAAGGACTGGGTTTATGTTAAAATGATCGATTTTGCCCATACCTTTAATAACAATGAAATGGAAGGACAAGCAGCGACAATAGATAAAAATTATTTGGAAGGAATTGAACATTTGGTGGAAATTTTCGAAGAGTTGCTAAAACAATGTGAATAAAAGACATTTTGCCTTTAAAAAAAATCAACTTTATATACATTTATGTGCGTGTATTTTGTTTATCATTTCCCGCCACATGAAAATTTATAAATCCCTTTTTTTATTATTGTATTCCTATCATAAATCATCGAAATAAATTATTAAAAGAAAAAAAAAATAAAAGTTTTATTAAATAAATTATTTATTTCATGTGTTCGCTGAAATAGGCGGAATTTTAATTCACTTCTTCTTCCTTCTCCTCCTCTGTACCATGATATCACTTTTATGTGTGCGTATGGGAATGTTCTCTTTTTGAAGTGAGTGTGAGGAATTAATTCATTAAATATTTCAGCTTTAATTAAGATTCGTCTTTGATTTCACATGCAGAAAGTAAAGTTTAAATTTCAACAGCTGAAATATGGAGAATTTTTAATTAAAAAATATTTTCATTCATAAAATAAAGCTTATTATTAGTTAAAATGTGTTTTCATAAAATATTGATTTTAAAATTTCATGAATAAATGAAAATTTTAATGAAAATTCAAAATTTATCAAAAGCATGAAGAACAATGAAAAAGGATTAAATGCAGATTTGTGATGGAGCTTGAACATGAAAGCATTAACATTATGATGGTAAAATCTTGAAAATTCTAAGAGACAATAGTTTCCTTCATAAATATTGAAGTTTATGATAAATTTAATGAAGTTTTGGAAAATGAAAAATTTGAAAATTTTATGATATTTTAAAAATTTATAATGAGGAAATGGACAATGTTTTTTGGATTTTTGGGCTAACGGTGCTAATGCTACGCACAAGCCAAGTAGATTGAGGAGTTTATTGTGTCCTAATCCCCAGCAGATAAATGATAGTGTTGGCTGTATGCTCATAGAGTAGTTAATGAATGCTACTATCAATTTTCAAACGAAAAATTTTTCTTACCAATGAAATTGCTTAAGTATCACCACATCACTGTAAAACTACAGAATGTTTGAGCTAAATTATCACTATCGTGAGGGACTTTACCTTCCATAGTGCGTTTTGAAAGCACTTTTAAGCAGTCAAAGTATCTAAAATTTTTAACGCTTGAAAAAGCGCAGCCTGGGCTTGAAGTCAGGCCAGCCACTGAGCTGTTCTTTAGATCGAACGTATTAACCTCTCGATTACAGAGTCGCTCAACTGCTCTCATATCCTGATACAATATTAAACAATTTCATAATGAACTAGATAAAAAATTATTACCTACGAATATTATGAAACATCAGGCCCATCTCCTCTAGCCATTAAACTTTATCGTCAAAATCATGATTGAATCGTTATTTTACAGAATACGTTCGCTACTTAATGATTATTTTCTTTAAAATAAATTACTGAAAGTGAAAAAAATATTCAAATGTTTCATGGTGAGTTCAAAATTCACGTCAAATGAGAAAATATCATAAAACAGTTGATGCAATTAAATGTTTGCTATTTTTTTAACCAGTGGTTCTCAGTGTCTAAAAGGAACTCTAAGAGCTAATCACTAGGTCGATATATTTTTATTCCATCTTTGGATACATTACAGTATGTAATTCTAAAGACTCGTTACCAAGCTTTCTCCGTAATAATCTATTCTTCAAGGACTCTCGTTCCAATGCATTTTTTAAGGTGACCATTGTACGTTTCCTTAAAAAAATTTGTTCAGAGTCCGAAAAACAACTTGTCTTGAGTAACCAAGATATCAAAACTTTACAAATGTTTGAATGTGCGAAATCGATCCATAATTGATCACAATTTGCCTTTGAGAATCAGTGTTTTAAACTCTCGACTATCAGGGCATTCAACTGCTCTATGGACAAATTCTATTGCGTTTAACTTTTTAAATCAAGTCTTATGTTGTTTCCTAAAGAATATCATCGAAGGAAAATTAAAATGTGATAAGTAATTTTCCTCATATAGTAGCTTTGAATTAATAAATAAGCTGAAAATAAAAATTCAAATGTGATCCATTTTTTAAATTTTTTTTCTTTATTTTTTCATTCATTTTTAGACTTTTTTCGTGTTGCAAGAAGAGGCAAAATGACACAATTTATTTTTCCATTTTTTTGGTAATTAATTAGTAATAATTAATGTAAGTAAATATGAATAAGTAATAAGAGGACAAGGAAACAATTATGAGATTTGAAAAATGTAAATTTTCATCTTCACAATAATATTTTGTTTTTTTGCTCAGTTACTAATGTTTTCTCGCAATAAACTTTTCTCATTTTCTCAATTTTATAATATTTTTACTATTTTTATCTCTTTTCATTATCATAGACTTAACATAATATAAATTTTTCTTTTTTGATCCATTTTTCATAATAATAATTTTAATATATTCTTCGTATTTTGTGTAAATTGTTTGTGTATCGTCTGTAAATGTGTGATTTTCAATAGTAACAAATTTTCACTGAAGAAGAAATTATTTGCAGTTCAATTTTCATGTTTCAATGAGCTCATTGTTTATTGAGTTCTTTTTGCATATATCGATGATGAACTGCGAAAAAATTCTCTTTTTTTCTCATTATTTCATTCTTAATTTCCATTTAACTATGATTTTTTTTTCATCTATTCTTTCCACTACAGAATTGAACAATTTTTAAATGTGTTATTGAAGAAAATAAAATTCTTTAAGCATTCACTTATCGCTTTTCCTTCTATTCAACAAGATTTCTTCTTTCATCACAAAACTTAATAATGATAAAAATGAAACTGTTTCTGAATAGAGAGAAAAATTATTCAATTCATCAATGTATTAAGAAACTTTTTCTTTTCAATTTTCGCTAAAGCGCGCGACACATAAAAGAAGATTTAAGTGAAAAAGGGGCAATTGATATTGGTGGATGAATTGAATCAGCATTTTTTTCTTCTTTTTATTGAATGAATTTTTTTACAGGGTGCAAGTAAACTACAAAAAAATTCTTTAAATTTCGAAAAATTCGTTGAATTTTAAAAGTTTCTAAGAAATTGTCCAAATCTTATTATTCTTTGTTTTTATTTTGTAATTTGAAGTATTGCAACTAAATGATTAAGTTTCTTGCAATTTTACCAGTTGGAAACTAAGAAAAGTGTTTTTTAGAGATTCGAAAATAATTCTTGATGTAAGCTTTTTCAAAAATGTGGACATAATTTTTTATCGAAAATTCAACTAAAAGCTCTTTTTCGAAATTTCGAAAATAAGTTTTTGAAAATTAATTTGGGACTAAATTTGAAAGTTTAGTTTTCGAAATTTCTTTTGGTTTGTTTTCAAAATTTCATTTCTTTTGATTATGAAATTCAATTTGAATCGTTTATAGAAACAGAATTATTTCAAAAATATTTCTTTAGCCTTTCTAATCTAACTTTTTCTTCTCTTGCAATGTAACATGAAAACTTCATGAATTTGCATTAGAAAAAATTTTCAATTTTGAAATAAATTTTTTGCTTTTAAAAATTTGCCCCCTTAAATCCATCCATATCAATATCTTTTACTCTCACTCTCAGAAAAAAAGGAGAAACTCTTAATCCATTAATTTTATGATTCATCAAGAATTATACACTTTCTTATAATTTTTTTCTCAATTCCATTCAATACTGAGATTTTTCCTTATCTTTCTCGTCGTCGTCGTAGTCGTCGTCGCTGTGTGTGAGAAAAGCTTCTTTTATTGTATATGAATTTATCTCTCTCACTCTCTTCTTCATTCATTTTTAGCACAGGGAAATTTTCACAAATGACGAAGAATTATGATGAAAATCACTTTTTTTCGCTATTACGATAAAATGTATAAGTGAAATTTAATTTTTTATTAAATTGTTGGTTTTACTTCGATTTTAGTTTGTAAATTCCTTTTGGCAAATGTCTCATATATATGTAATTTACAAATAGTCCCCGAAAAATTCCTTTTCAGATCCATTAATCTCATGATATATTCACATTATTATAATAATTTTTTTTCATATACTTCTTCATTCAATAATGATGATAATCAGAAAGAAAAATTTGAACTCAAATGGACGAAATAGAAAAAAATGTAGAAAAGGGAGTTTGAGAAAGAAAAATTTGTTGAATATATTCTATTTCAAAAATGTCTTTCATCTCGATGTCGATCGTCGATTTTTCTTTTCTATATAAATCTAAAGATATTTTCTAAATGATTTTTCTTTTGTTTTAATATCGTTAGAAAAAAGTTTGATTTCGAGATAAGGAAAGTTAAGAATAGAGGAGGATGTGTGTATAATTTTCTTTTTCTGTTTTGTTTATTTATGTTATGTTTATTGTATGTGTGTGTGTGTGAGTGGCAGGATAACAGTAAGTAAGATGGACACAATTGATTTATGTTTATGAATTTTTCATCTTTTGATTAATCGACAAAAATCGTGATAAATCTTTTACATAAAAGTTTTATGTTTATACCAAAGATAAATAAATTTATCTTAGAAAATGTTTGTTTAAACAATTTTGTTTTAATTACTCAAAATTTGATGAATTTTATTGAAATTTGAACGAAATTTTTCAAAACATAAAATGTAAATAAAATTATTTGAATTTCAAAAAACCGTTATTTTTGAAAAACAATATTTTTCGTTGATATTCAAAACTATCAAATTGTGTCACATCAAACATTTCATCAATAAAATATTTTGATTATTTATAAAACTCACACCTTAGGGAAAAACACAAAACAAAGAAAATTTCAATTCAGTGAATAACATTAATAATTTTGTTATCATCATCATTATCACTTACAATTAATCAATTTCATTTTTTATATATTTTAACTATCAATAAAGATTCCAATGTGGAGTGAATTGTACATCATTTTTACTTACTCATCATTTTTTTAATTCACATAATTTGATAAGAACATTTTCATATTACACTGGGAATTAGGTAAAATCGTTCTTTGTGTTTTGTGTTATTTGTGTATCAATTTTTTTGTGTAAGTGTATTTGTGTATTACAATCCTGAACATATAAGAGTTTTTGTTTAAATTTATTTTTTAAAATCTCGTTGACATCATAAAAGTTTGTGGTTTCTGTTGTTGTTGTTGCTCATTATGTGAGCTTATTGAGCCTCGGTCTTTTTCATAAAAAAAGTGAGCAAGTCAATTGGCAGAGGAAATACGATGGTCGAGTTCTTTTCTGTAGAAATTGTATTCAATGTCTGTGAAAGAGAGATGAAAGAAAAAAAAGTTAAATTGAATTTTACTAAAGAAAAAGTTCTAAAAGCTCATGAGAAAAGAAAAGTTAACTTAAAATGATTATTGATCGTTTGAAGATGTTAAAAAACTTGAAATAGAACATATTTTCTTCTTTAGTATTGTGAAAAATTATATAATTTATTCTTATTTTTATTCAAAGGTTAAATGATTTAAGATCAAGATCAAAATTTAAGTTCAAGTTCAAAGTCAAAAATTTAAGTTCAAAAAATAGAAAGTTCAAATTTTAAATTTTTAAAAACCGTTAAAATAAAGTTTTATAGGACTTTCAAAAATGTCAATTTATTTAGCATTTTATTCACGTATTTCATGAATATTTTACTTGAGTAACCATAAATATGTTAAAACTTTCCATCTGCTAAAATTTTTACTTTAAATCAAAAACTTTAATCAACAATAAATCGTACCTGAAGATATCTAAGTTGTAAAGCAGCAGGTGAGTCTCCGATAATTTCAGAAGCTTCCCGAAGGGCACGTGATGCTTTTTGTTCTCCCTCGGCAGCAATTACTTTAGCGCGGGCCTCTCTTGACGCTTCAGCCTGTATGCAAATGTAAATAAAAGGAAAGAAAGAAAGAAAGAAAAAATTGTTAAATGTTGGCTCATTAAATAAAAGTGAAGTAAACAGCAGTGTACCTCAGCAGCCATAGCTCTTTGCAATTGTACCGGCAATCGGACATCCTTACTGTGGATGGAAAATTAAAATCGCAAATAAGAAGATTATAAAAGAGAAAAATTTTCAAAGAAGGCATTTGTCATGTTCACAATTGGCCTTCATTGCTTTGCGAGTTAAAAAGCAGGATGAAAGAGAGAAAGAAAGAAAAAAAAGTTCAAAGGTTCATGAGATTGAAAAATTTTTTTCTTCATTTATTCTGGACTAAAGAAACTTTTTTATTACATTTTTTTCTCTCATTTCATACGCTGCTTTTTTGCTCCCTTTTGTGTATAAGCTCAAAAAATAAAATGAATGAAAGTTTTTCTTTCACTGAAGAGAAATTGATGTAAGTGAGTAGGTTAAAAGAGTAACATGAATGATTATGAACTTTGTTCTTCAATTAAATTTTGATACACTTTAAATTTTTCATCAACTACATGGTTCAAAATTCATCTTGTATAAATGAAAATTGTATTTGATCTCATCATGACAAAAGTCAACAAATTGTGAAGAGCTTCAAACCCCTTAATAAAGATATTTTTCTTTTTCTCTCTTGTTTCACTTCCAATTGACGATGATGTTAAAAATTTATGCTTCTACTGCTTGCTTTACTCATCATCGTCATCATCATAGCTTGTCGTCGTCTGCAGACATTCTTTCACTCCTAAAAAAGCTCCCTTTCTTGCTTTCTTATGCAGGCATGTATGTAAGGAGTATGTGTGTATACAAATTTTTATTTTTTCTCGCTAAATTAGTTGCGACATTAATAAATTACCATAAATAATATATCGCACAATTTACTTCATCATCATAATATTTCGCTGTAGCGTAAGCGAAGAGAGCAAAGAGCAAGAGAGAGAGAAAGTGAAGTCTTATTGCTATTATTATTATTGTGAACAATTTTTTTACGCAAGAATGAAGAATGAATTTGTTTTTATGCTTTTGACATTCATACTTACATTTCAACTCGCTCAACTTTAATATATTTGAGTTAAGGATATTGAGATAAAAGAGAGAAAGAAAAGAAATTCAATCAGTAACAAGAGTTGTAAAAATGAGTAAACATTTTAGCAATATCAAAGAATAAATCCTTTTTGAGTCATATAATATGAAGAAAGAAACAATTTATGAAGAAACTTTTAACGCAGTTTATTGAAATTTCATGGAAAATTTTTACTTTTTAGTTTACAAGCCTCAACAAAATTTTTTTCGATTTATCATTGAAACATTTCGTTTTTATCTATTTTATCTATCTATTTATATGTACCAATTTATAGACATTTAAATGGAAAATTTTATTCATCGATTGAGTATGTCAAAGATATTTTTTTTTGAAAAACAAACATCAAATTATGTGAATATCGAAACAAAACTTGCACTTTGATTTTGAAACTTTCAAAGTTACAAACTGCCTTCATGAGACTTTTTAAGAACGGAAGTATTCGTTTGAAAACAAGAGAAAAACGTTTGTACACTCTATTTTTTGACTCTATTTTATTTCTTAATCAAAATCTCAATTTTCCTCTCAAAATCTTCACATTTTATGATTGATTCTTTTCTATTATACGTAAACAAGTGGTTGTTCATTACAATTTCGGCCTAAATATGGCTAATTTACTAAATTTGCTATCAAATTAGGATAAAAAAATCAACAAAGATCAAATAATTCAAACTGGGATCAAAAATTTTTGATAGAGTTCTCAGACCTTGCAATAAGTATAATACGATTTTTCAATGAAAATCATATTTCACTGCACCCATTCTGTATTTATTTAAATTTGGTAAAAAAAATTTTTATAAATTTGAAGACACATAAAAAATTTTATTTACATATCTGTACCTTCTTTTAAACTTGAAACTGTGTCTCTTTCATTAAATTAATTACCTTATAAGCATTTGATGTTTTACGTAGCAATTCTTAAAATAAATTTATTTTCTGAGAAAAATATGAAAATTCAAGATGTAAAATTCTTTTAAAGTAGTGTTCGGCAACATGAATATATTTCTTTTTTTTTATAAAAAAGTTAAAGCTTTTTATTCAATAAAATTGATTGATTACGTTATGTTTTTTGAGCTTTGAATTCTTTCAAAGACCATTTTGCTCAAAAATAAACTAAAAATAATTTAAGTTTCCTCCAAAGCGGACACACTTGGATTATTCGCCGAATAATCGACGATTCTTAGGCGATTAATCGGAGTGTCTTCGCGTTAATTTCCTCAATTTAAATCCATTGAAATTTGGCTGTAGATTTTTTTTTTTAAAGCTTGAAACTGATTTTAATTTTAGGTATTGAGAAATTTAGAAAAAGTATAAACAAATTGCTTAAGAAATAATTTGAAAATATCTTCAGTTTTATGTTACCATTATTTTTCTAAAGGTTAAATGATTAAAATTTTTCAATTCAAAACTGAAACATGATGAAAGAAAATACATCAAAGTAAAATTAAAAATTTCTTTTTAACAACAAAGTTTGACAAACTTCGTAAAATTTCTTTGAAAAATATAAGAGCAACAATTTTCTGTTTTTATATGAATCAGA
>JACWBX010004181.1:44230-73015 GCA_014622435.1 Polypedilum pembai
AAGATACACAAAATTTGCATTCTAACAAAGGTTGGAACACTTAAAAATTTAATTAAAAATTGATTGAATTAAGTGTCGTAGCCTTGTTTCTAACATAGGTAAGACAAACATGTCATACTTTTATATTCTCTAATTCAGGTCTTAAAAATTCTCAAGCCTTAATTTGTGCAAAGAAAATTCAAACCAAATAAATTTAAGCTCACATAAAATCAAGTAAAGCTAAACATCTAATCAACAATTACACATAAAAACATTCTAAATTTAAAGCCTAAAATGCTACAAATATGAATAAGAAAATGAGGATTTGAAGCAGAAACATGCAGGAATAAGCGACGAAATATCCCAGAATGTTTAGATCAGAAACGCATAAAAATTTTTCCTACAAAATCCTGATCTCCTGTTTGGCGATTAATTCAAAAATGCATTTGAGATATCTCATCGAAATTGAAAAAGTCGACAGCACCGCCATCACAATTAATTTGCAATGGCCCACTCACCTGCATACTTCCAGAGATCGTCATTCTTTCGCTCAATATCTCATGCAAATGCCGTGTCCCCTAATAATATATATAAAAATGACATTTTGCTTTTAGTCCATTTATTTTACAGTTACAAACTCGCAGGAGACACCGAGTAAATTCTTGTCACTTAATTCATAACTCAAAAGCTCGGAAAAAATTCACTTTTTTTGAAATTGTGTTAGTTAAAACTTGTGGTTAATTGTATGAGAGAATAAGTGAAAAAGTCGGGTGAATCAAAAAGTATTATAAGTATTTGAGATAGAAAAGTGAATTTTTTTCTGCTTGTAGTGCTAATTAAGTGACAGCACCCACCATCGTGTTCCTTAACGTGGTCTGCGCCAGCAAGCGTGTCGAATGGTGAGCATTCTCAACATTTGCAATAGATATTGTAGCGTTGTTCACCCTATAGTAGACAACAGCGTCGACACTAACAGTGACGCTGTCCTTTGTCAAAACCTGGATAAATGTGCGAATAGACCATTGAAATTAATTAGAGCGAAATTTCCAACTCTTTTTGTTGCGATTTTTTCAATTAAATTCCCGCAAGAAAATATAAATAAGAAAAGGAATTTATAGAGGGGAAAAAGATCATTCCCTAAAGGACAATTTACAACTTTATATCAACTAAAAGGGTCGTAAATAATACATATTATTTGAACGAAAATTTACTTAATTTTTTTTTAAAAAAAACGTTCAGCAATTTTATAACAGAGCAACACACATAGTAAAAAAAGTATATAGAAAAAGAGAAGAAGAGATTGTAAAAATAACAACAACAGCAACACACAAAAATAGTACAATATATTTTGAAAAGGAATTTCTACTCTTGCTCATTTTGTCGACCTGCGAAAAATAATTTTAAAGGTAAACTTTATACACACACAAAAGAATAAAAAGAAAAAAAAAATGTGGATTGAACAAAAAAGTTTTCAACAAGCTTTCGAGATGGAGAAAACTCTGCAAGGGATAGAATTTCATTATTTCATTATGCTTTTGAATTTTGTAGAGACCATAGGCATAGTAATAAAGTTTATAAAATATCGTTAAAATTCCTTTCTCGTGAATGGAATTCAATTTCAAAAGCACACATATACACACAAGAAAAGCAGACTTTATATGCATGCAGTTTAATCTTCTGTTCTTTCATTAAACTGTTTAGGATGTAGTTTAGTAGTTCATAATATAATAGAGAAAAGACTTCTTTTTACAAGAAATAATGGATGATTTTGAAGTTGAATTGAATTTTAAATTTCTTGAACAAATAGATTTAGAGCTTGCTTCTTTCGTTCATTATTTAATTATATGGTAAGTAATTCTTGAGAATTGTTCCTGTTCACAAATAAGAAACACTTGAAAATACAAAATTAGAGCACAACTTTTTAAATTCTTCAAACTACAACTTAGAATTTAATTCTTTTGTTTGCTTTTAATTTCTTCTTTAGTAACTACTTTGATTGTAAATTGCAAACTTAAACACTTAAAGCATCGACAAATTTTTTAAATCAATTTTCTTTTGTTTACAATTTACAGGAAAATCTCTAGGTGAGGACACTCGATTCTTTTTAATAATCTTTTGCTATCTTACAAAATTTTGTAATTTTAAATATTTCAGACAGGATTTCAATACAGAATAGTATTTAATCATTTAGTTAATGGTCTCTTTCTTGGTAATATCGTTTTATCTACTAAGGAATCAAACAAAAATGAAATTTGAATTTTTGTTTTAAAATTTGAAATTTTTGTAAAATCCAAGGCAAAAGAAATTCCGTAAAACGTTACAAAAAGTAGAAATTCTTTTGCCTTGAAAAAATCTAAACAAAAAGAAAATTTTTATATTTTTGCTTAATTTAGCTCTTAAATTGCAATCTAGCACTAAATAATGATAAAATATGTCATGATCTTTCTTCGAGTATTCTCACCTGAGAAAATCTATGTCGAATAAATAAGCCAGGCGAGAACACAAAAAAAAAAGACCAAGAAAAATCAAACAAAGATTAACGTGTGTCCACGCCTGGTAAATAAGTAAATTTTTACGTGAAACTTTTTCAAATTTCAACTTTTATCTTTAACTTTTCTATTATTTCTTGTACAAAAGCAAATTAAATAAAATCCTTTCTCTCATTTTTCAAACAAATCTACTAATGAGCACTCAATTTATATTAGAAAAACTATTGGAAAATCTCGTTTTAATCTCTTAAATCAATCAAGCTTTTTCAGCTCTAAATAAAGCTATAAATTCCGCTAATAAATCCTACTTCTATCCTCTGACACTTTAAATATTTTTTTCTTTTCTCTCTTTTTGACCTTCATCGCAACTTTTTCTGTTATGCAGGACGAAAAAGAATTATTTATATTCTATGTACATTTTTAGAAAAAAGTTATTTTATATTTTCTTAGGAGAGAAAAAAAAAAATTTTTAGGGTTCGTTCTAAAGTTTTTCAACAATTATGAATGAAGGTTCTACTAAAACACAAAAAGTTGAGATTTATCTACAAAAAAATTTAATTTTAAAATGAAGGTCAAAAGAGAGAAAAAAATAGTGAAAGAAAAATGAAGACATAAAGAACATGTAACAAGAAATTAAGCCAATTCATCTACTGAGAAGAAGAAAAGGTAGAGCAAGAGAGATAGAAGGTACTTAATATACATAAAATTTAATTTTAATGAGTATAGAAAAATTCTACGCTTATTATAAGATACAAAAAGGAAAATTTTTCTCATTCAATTGCTTCTTTTTTTATCATCTAATGTGCACATTTTAAAGAGGGAGAATTATAGCAGCACATTATAATTTAAATTTCAAAAGAAGGTAAAAAGGTGTGTGTTTGTATATAAGAAAAACTCTTGAGAATATCACACAATGTCATATTTATACTCAACAAAGAGATAGAGAGAGAAAGAAAGAAAAAAAATGTTAAAGCATAAAAAATAACAAAAATTCAATTGGAGTGATACTTAATTCTTGTGGTGGCACATCGTACGTTCGTGTACGTAAATCAACACGAGCATAAGCGTCAATGCATGGTAGGATGAAAAATATTCCTGTAATAAAACAAAAAAAGAAGATAAGACATGAGAAATTGCTTTCATGAATAACACAAACGAACAGTGAAGAGAAGAAAGAGAAAAAGTTGAGTTGATTTAATTTCTCTCTCTGTCTTATATTTGCTATTGTCGTCACGCATATTAAAGTGGTCTCATGTGTCTCGTTGTGTCTCCATTATCATGGTGCCAGCTAACGAAATTATTACCATACAATGACACCATCACTGCTATTGCTGCTATATATGAGCTGTGAAGCCAAAAAAAGCTTTGCCTTTTTCTTTATTTTTCAATTTGTTAAAGTAATTTCGCTAAAATTGTTTCTTGGTTCATGAACTTCGCAAATGCTTTTATTTTTTTTCTTCTTTGGTTGGTTTGGGAAAAATCATATAACTTTTTTATGAGTGCTTCACTGTGTATAGCTTCAGTTAAAATGAATGAAAGTAAATCTGAGCTAAAGGCACATTTCAACTCAACAACAGCGTACATACGTTAAAATTTATCCTACACATCACTTCACTGCGCCGTGCAAATGGTTCTGGGCAAATTATTTTCCATAAATAAACTTTTTACATGTTAACGTAAATGAAAGTGTTGAAAAAAAGTTTATGTTGGTGTTGAAAGAGTAAATATATGAAGCTTTTTTATTAACTGAAAGTTTTATTGTAATTAATGATGTTTTAATTGAAAGTTTTAAAAAATTAAACTTATTTGAAAATAACGGTCAAATAAAATTTAAATTTTTTTATTCAGCTTTCTGAATTCAGCAATTTTTCCAAATCTTTTAAAAATCTAAAATTTTTATTTTGTAAATTCTTTTGTAATTAAATAGTGAGAAATCATAGTTCTTGAAAATCTCAAAGGACAATCAAAAATAAGTTCAAATTAGTAAAACTTTCAATCTAAAAATAACATCACACGTCCCATCTCTACATTCTTTTCTCTTTTTAACACAGTCTAAAAAAACAGGCACGTTAAAAAATCTGCTTGGTGCTGTATCGTATTGTGAAAAGCTTGAAAGGCAACGAATGTAATACATATTTCATAATACACAAGTTTCCCATTCTCACTCTCATACAACCCAGCATCATTTCTCTTCCTTTTTCGTGCTGCTTGTTTCCTTGTTTTTGCACTCACTCATTCATTCATTCATTCATACAGCAGCACCCTAAACCATTGCCATTCATACAACTTTTTTTTCTTGCAATGAACGCGAGTGTGAGAAGAAGTTTTTTTCATATTTTTTTGTGAATGTAACATATCAAATATTCATGAAATGATGTATGAAAGTAACAAGCAGCAGCTTTTTTTTCCTTCTCTCTCTCCTTTATCTCATCATTTTGACATGAGAAGCTTCATAATTTTTTCTCTTCGCCTTTTTTTGCTTATGACATTGTTAAACTTTTTTTATTTCTTTCCGTAACCAACAACCGCAGCTACTGAGCTGTTTGATTATAATAATGAGAGGAGAGTGAGAGGAAGAGAGTACATGAAAGATCACATCGTTGAGTCGAGCAGAAAAATTTTCTCTTTCATTCTTACAACTGACAGTTTCATGTTATCACATGCGAAGTTTAACATGAAAAAGAGATGAAATTTTTTTCAACAGCAGTAGCAGCAGCAATTTCTTTCTCGTCAAATGCAAAAAACGCACGCAGGGCAAAGAGCAGAAAATTAAATGGCACTAAAACATTTAGTAGATTTTTTTCCCCAGTAGTTTTCAACTGTTCATGCTTGGCTGCAAAAAGTGAAAGCGAGAAAAAGTTTTAATTTTACCTGGGCCTTTGGCGCCGCCTGCCATTAATCTTCCCAACCGGAAAATTACAGCACGTTCATACTCTTGTACGACCTGGAATGTGAAAGAAAAAAAAGAAGGAAAGTAAGTGAGGAAATCAATGACTTAATCAAAATATTTTCGTTTGAAAAGAAAAAAAACTTTAGAAAGATTCATTTGTAAATAAATAATTTAATGACTTTCTTCCTTTCGCTCATTAATTTTCATTTTTAAGAAAGTGCCGAAAAAGAAGAAAATTACTTCATTCAATTCAGTAATTTATGGAAAGTGCTTAAGATGCAGAAGGAAAAATCCTAAAAGAACTCTTTTAACAAGGTGAAGATACTTTTGTTAATTTAGAATAGTGGTGGCAAACTGGTGTGCCAGAAATTTTTTTTGAATATAATGAAACAATTGACATTTTTTCCTGAACTCAAAAATCAAAGCCCGATGTCGACTAAAAATTCATACGTAAGTCGATTAAATTTAGTCGACTTAGCATAAAATTTTTTAGTCAACTTCGGACTCTGTAAAAAATTAAGTGGAAATTATTCCAATTTCAAGAAATTTTCACCAATTTCCAAGAAAGAAATTTTTTTATGGGCCACGGGAAGTTTATTTAAGAATATTGCGGATGAGTAAGTTCACTCGGATAAGTTTAGCCGCTACTGATTTAAAATGAGAAAATAGAACAACGTTTTCTATTTGCGAATTTTTGAAATTTGCAAATATAAACAAAAGGGTTGTAAAAAAAAATTTTTTACAGATTCTGTCCCAGATTTTCACAGAAATTTATTACAATTTTCCTGCGCATTAATGAAATTCTGTGACAGAAAAAATTTGTGCTCAGAAAAATTCTCTTAACAGTTTTTCACAGATTTCTAATCCTGCTTTAATCAATTTTATTGATACTAAATTACTAAAAATCATGAAATTTTTATACAAATTTATTTGAAAGAACACCAAATTCCAACAGAATTACGAAAATGACGATTTCAAGATGTTTAGTTTATGAAACTTTATAAAATAATTGCCAATCAAACATAAAAATTGTTTGGTAATAAAAATGTCTTCGCCTTGAGCTTTTACTGTATAACTCGATGATTGGTGAAGTCGTTTGTGTGTGTGTGGGGATAAACATCGGTAATAATATTCATAAATCTTAATGCGTTTTATGTGTTTCTTTTCATTCACTTTTACGACCGCTCGCTCTTTTTTTTTCTTCTTAAATTTATTTATGTGAGCGTTCATCTATCAAATCAGTTGAAGTTCGCATCATAAAAGGATGAAAAAAGCATTTGCAGGCATTCATTTATAGAATCCCTTTTTTCACGACTTTTTTCTGTCGCTTTTTCTTTTTCAATAATCTCAACAAGTCGCAGCTGAACGACAATTTATGGCAGCAACACAACACGATGAATAGCAATAAAAAAAGGAAAGAAAGCTAGAATTTTTTTGTGTGTGTGATAGAAAAATGATGAAAATAAATGAAATTTCTTTTTTAAATAAACATTTTCATTTTCGCACGAATCTTCGCATTCTGTTTACTGACTGAAATGATTTACGCTCATCGTATTTTCTATATTACCTTTTTAATTCTTGCAAGTCAAGTGAGAAGTTCAAGCTGACGATGATAAATGAGATTTGCAATTAAAATTGAAATGTTTGCTTCAACTTCTTCTCAAATAATTTCGAAAGGTGATGTAATTTTACTAATGCTATTTGAGAGCTTTCAATAAAGAGAGATTTTAAATTGAGAAGGGATAAAATGGAAATTTTACAGTCAACAAGAGAGAAAAAATTTCTTTTTCTTGTACAAACATTCACTCCCATCTGTATCATCTTTTGTTTATATGTTTGACTTGTTGTGTGATGTTTTCACAAAACAGATACAGAAAAAAAAAATTGCTGAATTTTTACTTTTTGTTTAGACATCTTTTTTGTGTTTTAGACAAAAGCAAATAAAAGCTCAAACATTTTTTCTCTTTCACTCTTTTATATGACGAATGGAAACAAATAGAAAGAGAAAAAGCAAAGCACTTACAATAGCTCTTGAGAATCGTCAGCAGAATTGAAATTTATTACAATGCGCTGTTTGCATTTGCGGTACGGCAAGAAGCAAGTCAAAAGGAAAATAGAGCGAAGGTAGATTGCACGGCAATAACTTTATGGAGCAATGATCGGAAAGGAAGCAGTAAAGAGAGGAAATTGAATTCACATTTCAATAGTATTAAACCAAACACATGAATTTCTTGCTTTCTTCCTGAAGTTTTATTTATTTTTCATCAACAAAAAGAAGAAATTATGTTTATTCTTTACAACTTTATATTTCGTTAGCAAATTTTAAAATTAAATCAGTGAAAAAGTAAACGACCAGAGTTGTAAAAGTACTTTGTAGCTTTTGGATATTTTCTACAGTAGATTTTGGCTACTGGCTACGGACCAGTAGATTAACAACTCTGTACACGACCATTTATTGGACTGAGAAGTTTTATAAATATATCAGCTGCTAATAGCTCTACAGCATAAATCAAAAACAAAAAACTGGAAGTTTCTAGTTACTATTGTTTTCGAGATTTCGAAACAGTCAATCAAGAAACGCCTAATCAAGCAGTTGGGCGAACAAAGTGCATGTTTAAGTTTCACTATTGTTTCCATAATAATAATCATATAATATTTATTTAATTCTTTTTTTGAATTCATAACAATAATGATACAATGAATAATTGTGATGTTGACCTAGCGGCCTTAAATCAGTTAATTATTTTGTTTTTGTTTCTATAAAATGCTCTTAAATCAACTCAATATAATTTTGAAAACTTCCTAATAAATTTCATTTACTTTTTCTTGTTAATATTTGTCATATGCTACACATTCGAATAACTCTTATATTAAATTTCTGAAAAATCTTTTTGTTTTTCCTCTAGCAGCATATCAATAAATTTAATGGATTTTTGGTTTCTTGGGAAATCTTAGAAGTTTTGTTTTGTTTTATTTGTTTACATTTTGTTATTGTTTGTTTATATTTGCGAAATCTTTAAATGAGCTTAAAATTTTGTTAGAAAAATTGTCAAATTGAAAAGCAATAAAATTCTGTTTTCTCTTTTAAATTCACAATTAAATTTAATTTCTTCACCTTGAAATTATTTTAATGAATTTTTCATTTTATTCTCTTGATTGTAATTAAACAAGATTAATTTGTTTTGTTGAGCTCTTTAAAACATTTTATGTATAAAAAAAGAAGAAAAAGAGAAAAAGTTCTCATAAGAAGTGGATGGAAAAACAATAACAAGAAACTTAATTGTGTTTTATTGTTCTTAGTTCGACAAAGAACAGAAAATGTGAATGAATAAATTAGTTTGAAGCACATCATAGAAGGAAGAAAGAGGAAATTATGAAAAATTTCTTCTTGATTGTGAAATGTTATCCTTTCTTAACATAGAAAAAAAAATTTTCTGATTCCCTTAAGTAAAGTTTTATATTTGAGCAAAGAAACTCTAAGTAGTTCTGGGTAATAATGCAAAGATGAAGCTGTTCCGTCTTGACTTTCAAGAGCACTTTGTTGGCAAATGACACAAAAGTAAAGTGAAAAGTTTTCGCTTTTCTTGTCAAACGAAAGAATAAGAAGAAGAAGTATAAAAAGGAAATTGCATTCTTTTCACTCAGTAGTAGTAAGGAGATGAAGATGGAAAACATTTTCCGCATCAATTTTGAATGAAAAATTGCTCCCTAAATTGATTTTCATTCACAGTCACAAAAGATCTGACTCAGAAATTTTCAATATAAAATGAAATTGGGAAAGAGAGACATCAACCATGCCGTCAACCATGAAAGAATTGCTGATATCCATCATGAATTATGAATGAATTTCTTCTTTTTCTTCCCTCTAGGCATTTCTCTTCTAATTTCAATTTCCATCACATATGTTTTTTTTTTCTATGCTTAGAAAATCAAAAACAATTTCGCGTCTTGCAGCAGTTACAACAGCAGCATATGGAGAAATAAATCAATCAAAATAAAGAAAAGAAAAATTTTACTCACCTTGAAGCAAACCAATAAACTAAATGGCATCGTTAGGAACACCAAAACCCATGATAAAAAGATAAGAATTTTTCCACATGTTGAGGCATCGTTCATTTCCTTATCATCTGCTGGAAAAATAATTTGAAAAACATTCTCATACTTTGTTTTTTTGTATGTTTTTCTTTCTTCTTTCTTTACTATTCAGAGCAGAGTTTGGCAATAAGAAATTTTTGTCAAAATAAATTTGAAGCTTTTATTTTACTCATTTCATGTTAATTTGATACAACTAATTCAAGTATTTTACTAAAAATTGTTTTAATAATTTTTACAATTTTACAATGATAAAAATCGTAGAAAATTCTACAATTCTGTAAAATTGTAAAAAATTCTACAATGATGTAGAATTGTATAAATTTTATTTTACATCAATATAGAAATAAAAGCTAAAAATTTTTATTGCCAAACTCTGATTTAGAAAAGCAGGAAAGAGGAAAAAACTCATGAAATATTTATGATGAAATCTCGAAATAAGAAAAATATCTACAATGTGTAACTGAAAAATGAATGAAATAAAAATAGAGAAAGAAATTTTTCTTTTATCACTCAGTTTGGTGTTTGATAGAGGAAGAAAGTGCAAGCATGAAGTATGATGATGATGATGTTGATTTCAGTTTATGATAAACAAACTATTATTGATGATTCAATTTTTTTTAAATAGAGACAGAGATAGAGAGTAGAAGAAGGAGATTTATGTGCAAACATGATGCAGCTGTATCAAGTCACTTTATTTTTTCACACAAATAACAAACAAACAACAACACATGGAAGACAAATTAATAGTGATTAAATAGCGGAAGAAAAAAGCATGTGAGAAATGAAAGAAAGGAAGCATCGCATGCTATGATGCAGTTTAAAAATAAATTAAATTACAATTAAGAATGAAATTATAAGAGCGCGCAATGCACTTAAAACTTTAATTAATTAAACAATGTCATGTGAGAAAATGAAAAATTTCTTAATTAAACTTGATTTCGTTCTTCTTTTAAGAGTTTTTAAGAGACTTTTGGGGAAATTCTTCTTGAGGTTGTGGTCTCATTAATTTAATGATTATGAATTTTGTTCTACGACATGAGAAAAGGAAGAGAAAGATTTATTATTCAATTAATTTTTAAAATGTTTTATGGAAGTTCAAGTTTTATGAATATAAAGTCATTATAATTCGAAATTTCTCATATTGTTGATTAAAAAGGTTAAATAAAGTTTTATGACTTTAAGAAAGTTCAATAAATATTTTATGACTAGGCTTGAGAGTTAAATTTCTCGAAAAAGTTAATTTTGAAAAACTATCAAAAGTCTTTTCTCACTATTTTAGTTTAAATTTTATGAAAAATTGTAGTTTTTCTTTATCTTTTGAATTTTCTCATAAAGGCAATTTTTGCTTTTTGCTCTGCTATAATAACATTCACTGTCTTAAAACTATGGCTAAAATTAAGACTTAACTTTAATTTTTCAATTGCTTAGAAATAATGTTTGCCAGAAGAGCAACAAATAATTAATTAACAGCAATGTGTTAATTACATCAGGTAAAAAATTCAAATTATCAAGAAATCATCAAAGTTTAAAACCAAAGAATTTCGTTGCGCTTTTTAGCTTAAAGTCATAAGTGTTAAAAATCTTTTAAATGTTCAGCAGTTTTAGTTAAAAAGTTCATGGAATTAGCATTTATACGACTTTCTTTTTCCTCCTGAGTCTAATTTGAAAGCTCGAAAATTTTCTAAGTTTAACAATGAATTTTTATTTAACTTGACTAGGACACTAAGAACAGTTAAGTCAAAACTGAATTTTGTTTACGGAGTAAAAGACTTTATAACTGGCATAATGTTGGATCTCATAAAGTGACTTTTTGCAAGAAAAAATAAATAAAACTTTATTAGAGTTAAAAAGTTTGTATGGAAAAATTTTATAAGTTTCTAAAAGTATACTTTTTGTGCCTCATAAACAGCTTTATTAAATCTAACTTTATTCCAGTTAAAAAGTTTTTCTCTCCATGTATGACAGTTAAAATATTAAATCAGATGATTTAACTTTTTTAATGAGTAATTTTCGAACTTTTCTAAAATTTCAAATTATAAACTCTTTAAATTTTGTTTTAAGAATAAAAAACTTTTCATGCAAAATTAAAAATGATAAAATATGATTTCTAATTATTTTACAAACATCAAAAAACAACATAAAACATTAATTTATGTCACATACACACATACAATTTATTTTTAAACTTACACATTGAGATAAATACAGAGAGAGGCAAGAATTTTAAATTTATTAGAAATAATTTTCATTAAAACTCATTTAAAGACATCAAAAAGCTCTTTTGAGACTGGAATTATTAAACTATTGGTCGAAATCTTTATAGAAGATTTCACAATTGTGTATGATAAAAACTTTAACATAAAAAGCTTTTTGATGTCTTTAACAATAAAATAAAATTCTACAAAAATTTGTGGACTTCAAAAATTCTTTTTAAAAACTAAAGTTATCTATTAACTTTCCTTTTGTCATTGAATAGGACAAAAAGAGAAAATAAAAACTCTTGTGACAGAAATAAAGATCAAACAAAATTTAATTAACATTAAAAATTTTGCACAAAGGAAAAACTTTTCATTTTTTTCTGTTGTCACTTTTGTCATTGTTGAAATTTTCTTTTCTCATCACTTGCGTAGAAAAATAAAAGTTTTGTAAGAAACTCAAAAAAGAAATTTTATTTATCATATTACAGGAGTGAATTTAGCTCAATCAAGGTGGGTTGCAAGGTGTGTGGATTAAAAAAGAGAGAATTAAGGGTCAAATTTCAGAGACAAAGAAGCCAATTCAAAAATCAAGAAGAAAAATTTTACTTTTTTATTTTAAAAAAAATTAGTCTAAAGAATTTTGAAAAAGTATAAAAAAAGGATCATTTTACCTTGCTTATACACAAGATATTGCTTATTCATTTGCATTTGCATTTGCATTTTTCCTTCGTTATATTCTCCTTGATTCGGATTTGGATATTCCATAAGAGAGAGAAAAAATATCCAAAATTGATTTTCTATCTGACAGATATATCTATATGTACAACTGGGATAAAGAATTTTCGTTTCTAATAAGCTTAATAATACATTAACATTCAGCAACATGTCGAAGATTTATCGGAAGGAAGGAAACATATAAAATAAGAAACTTGAACATTTCTTTCACCCGGTATACAGAGGATAATAAAAAAATACATTTATAAAAATAAAACACAATAAAAATTTTTTCTTTTGCCATATTTTGTTACAAATAAATCATGAACATTCTTACAATATCCTTCATCGTCGCCAAAATCTAATAAAAATGACCAATCAAAAATAGAAGATGAGAAATATTTTTTTCTATTTTTAGCTATCAAATATGGTCTACTGCTTCAGAAATTACGATTTGATTGATATTTTTGCTATTGTATATTTTTGTGTTAAGAGCTTGATTCTTAAATAAATATAGCTAGAAATCAATCTGAAAGTTCATTCACATAGAAACTTTTCTTTTTCTTTTCTCTTATTGATGATTTTTGTTTGAAAAATTTGAAGAAATTTATTAATTTACAGTTAAACACCAGGCATGGATACACAAAAAAGAGTAATAAAGAGCAAGAAAGATCAACAAAGAGTAAAAAGGACCAAATCGGAGTAAAAAAGATCAACAAAGTGCAACGTGTTTCCACACCTGGGTTAAACACATTTGAAAGGATCTCTATAGATTCCGAAATGAAGATATTTCAATTTAGTGATGACCAATCTGTGTGCCACGGCGCTTTAGTATGTCGTATTTAAAGCCAAGGCGAAACAACTGTACAAAATGTAACAAAATATTCATAGTTTTTTTGCCTTAATTAAAGCTTAAAAGTGCCGCGTGAAAATTTTGAAAATAATATATCAACTGTCGTTTTTTCCTGAACTCAAAAATCAAATAGAAATTACTCAAGTTTTCAATAATTTTTCATGATTTTTCAAATAAGAAAATTTTTGGTGTCCCGCGGGAAATATTTTTAATGTAGAGATGTGCTGTAAATCAAATTTTATCTCTCAAGTGTGTTACAAATCACAAAAAGTTGGTTACCACTGTTCTATTTAATCGATCACAGTAACATAAATAGTAAGTATAAAAATAGAAACTAGAAATCTTTTTCCTTATTTTCAATAAATGAAAGGTTATCAAGTGTAAAAATACTTCAAAACTATCATATACTATCATTAATGGCTATAAACGAGAAGATGAATTCTGGAACAACAAAGATAGTTTTTTGTCTAAGTATTTATCTCCTCGCTTTTAGACTTATCATAAGATTGATTTAAAAGTGCTGAGTATTTGACATAAATTTTTTTTGGAACCATTAAGTACTAAGAAACAATCCTAAGAATCGTCAATTAATCAAATTATTTTCTTCTTACTAATAACTCAAAAATAATTGTAAAACTTTGCACATTTTTACGACAATATTTGCCTTAATGTGAATTCAAAGAATTCTCATAAAAAACATAAAACATTTCCGCATAAAAATAGAATTTTCACAAATCAACAAATACAACAACAACATTCAGCGGAAATACAAAAACCAAATCTCTTCCGCAGTCGCACACAATGAAACTTTTTCTGTCAATCCCTCGCTTTTTTTCTCTTCGCCTAGTGGACAGTAAGATTAACTTCTTTTAATTTGTCTCGTCAAAAAGGCTTTTCTCTCTTTCAAAAATAGAAATTCTTTTCCGCTTTCGTTCTTACAATATTTTTTTTTGAGTCAGACAAATTGCTTTTCGTGATTTATATTTATCGAGATTACGCCGTTTAAATAGTCGAAGAAAAAAATTTTCTTCTGCTTCAAAAAGAAAAATTATTTCAATAGATATTGTTGAAGGGAAAATATTTTTGTTCAAGTGCCTCAAACACACATAATATTCATATACAAATAGTCTAAATGGAAAAGTAAAGAGAAAACAAGAAAAAGTGATGGATCGTTGGGCTGAAATGAAAGCGCGCCATTTTTTCCACACATATATATTCAACTAAAGGGAGGAAAGAATGTGTGTATGAGCATTGAATTGCTATAATGGAGAGCCAGTAAAAGGAAAATAAATTCTTGTACTCATTCATATACATAAAGTTAATGGAGTTTACATTTATATTGCTCTATATATGCAGAGAAAGCAATAGAAGAACCAGCAGCAACAGCAACAGCAGTAGCAGTTGAGAGAAATTGCTTTTTAGCTTTTCACTCTATATATATATAGAGTCATAGATTATGAAATAAGTTTTCATCACAAAAGAAAAGGGCAACAGACAATTTTTCATGTTTATTGAGTCAGTGTAAGTTGAGTGTAAATAATTGAATTTTCAATTAGAAAATATCGAGTAAGTACGAAAGAGTGTCAAATGGGCTCGTTTGGAAAATAAATGATCATGCTTGAGGAAGAACATAAATATTGGCTAAGTGAACTGCTAAGTGCGATACTTAGTGATGATTTATGACCATAATGGGCTTTCTTTTACAACATTCATATTTCAAATTTAAAACGACCGTTAAATTTACGTTAAAGCTAGAAAAGTTTTTTAATTGGCAAAAACCACAAAGAACTTTTAAAAGTTTTCATTTTATAACAAGAAATGTCAGCAAATCTCAACAAATTCCAACATTTTCTCTCTTTCATATGTCAAATTCACCCCATTATGTCTACAATCTTTGTGTGTTTGTGTCTTCCACCCTTCTTTTCATGCGAAGAAAGTTTTTGCTTCTTTTATTTGATTTCTTTTTCCTCAAATGAATTTTAATGATGTTTTAGAGCGCAAAGCAGCAAAAAAGTTTTTCTCATTTCTTGTCAATCACATACATACGGCGGCACTCATATATGAATTTTTCTTCCTTTTGCTTTAAAAAAAGCTCATTTTGCATTTTATTCACGTTTGCAAATGTTTGCAAACTTTTTTACTCCATTCCAATTATTATTATTATTTATTTCTGATATGTTCTAGTTATGTGAAATGAAACAAGTGTGCAGACAGTCCCTTGAATTAAATATTGTGTATATGCTGTGAGAAACTGCAGTTGAAACTCATATATGAGATGTGGAAGATGAAATGTTGTAAGAGGTAATAGAATTCCTTAAAATAGTTTTAAGAAAGAATCATTTATAAATTTATTCTTATTAGAGATTTACTGATAACTCTAACTAACCTAGTTTAAGTATAAATAGACAATTTTAGGATTTTTAACGCTTTTTCTAAAATTTTTTTCCTTTATTTACAATACATTCAAAAATTCTATATTTTCTATCAAAAACGTAGAAAAACATAGAATTCTATCAATTTCAAAATTTAATTTAACCGTTAAATTTTCTATTATTTCATTAAAAATAAAGTTTGCATGTGCGCTTTAATTAAGTTGCACAAACATTGCAATCGGTTATGTGAAGCGTTTCTCGCCAGCTAACGTCATAAATTTAATTTTTTTCTCTCGCACTCGCTCATTCCACGCGCGCTCTCGGCAACAATTGTGATGCAAATTTTATGCAAATCCTCATTAAAGTGAAAAGGTTGGAATTGCACTTTATTCATGTGTGCTCACACTCACACACACATACACACGCTTTAGTTGGACACATGCATGAATGAACTTCATCTGCATCAACATAGTCCAACATAGCTGCTGCTGCTGCTACCGTAGCAGAGTGAGAGAAAAATTAATTATCTATTTTTGTGGAAAAAAACTTTGCATGTGATGTATGTACATGATGAAATTATCTTGTGGTATTAAAAGTTAAATTTTTCTTCTTTCAGCAACTCTGTTAATTTTCATTTATTAGTGCGGACTGCTCTTTTTCGATATGAGATGACTGAGGTTTTTTTTTTTGGAAAAAGTTTTTCTCACTCTTTGTGCTGCTGCTGCTGCATTATTTTTTGGTTTTTCTTTTATTAGATTCACTTGTACTTTATAGAGGTTGTTGTGTGCGGCCAGAATCACACACTGAACTGGCAAATTTTCAAGTATTTTCGGACAATATCGTAGACACAACTAACTATTGCTTCTCGCATTCTTTTCTACTTTTGGACAGAAAATTCAGCTATTTTGTGTGTTAAAAAGAGAGTGCAAGAAACTGCACTATTTAATAATCATGCTTTCGACCTTCTATCGATAACTGACCCAAATTCAATATTCATATTTCACCACGAAATGCAGTTTTATAAATCTTGCATAGCGACTAATTTCAAACAAACCACTCAAAAATTTTCCAATATTGGTGCTCGAGCGAATAAAAATTTAGGTCAAAATCAAGGCACAGGGAGCTAAATTTATTCATAAACTTCCTTTTTCCTTCCTCAATGCACTCTCACAGCTCGTAATAAAGTTATAGCAAGACTTATTTGCTATTTATCCACCAACAGGTACTAAATTTAACATAACTTTCTTCACTTACTTCCTATCTCTCTATCTAACTTTTTATGCAGCCAAATATAGAGTCATATAAAATATACATTTTTAGTTCCCCATATCGCTTGCGTTACCCATATCGTTAGCATCAAAATGAACATAATAGGCATTACTAATATCCCATTGCTCTCTGTCTCTTTTTCACTTGCTTTATGCTAACGTAGGCAGCAGCAGTGTTAAATTTACACTAAAATGGAGAAGAATTTACGATGTTGGTAAAAACCTTCGCATGACTCTCTCTCTCCCATGCTGTATGTTTATTTTATATTATTTGCTTATTCCAGTATTTGTGTTTGCATAAAGCGCGGTATGAGGATTAAAACTGTGAAAATTTTTCGCTTTTCCAGCAGTGTCGTGTGATTATAAATCAAGGTGAAGAAATTTTGGCTAGATAAATAGACTATATTTAGCTTTTAAACGAAAATTGTTGCAAAATAATTGTAAATATTGTCTTCGAATGAAAGAGTTATTTGGACTGAAATAAGACTTAATCGATTTCAGCTCGATAAAATAATCCCGAGTAATCAAAAATACGTTACATTTTCTGTTTACTTGCTTATAGCATGCTATAGCAGTTTCTCGGAAATAATAAGACTGATTTCTTTGAAAGTTTTTTACAGAGGTAAGGTAGTTCAATGAAAGATTTTCGACTCTTTTTAAAACAAAAGACGATTATAGACTGTAGCTGAGATCGGAAAGAAATTGAAACGAGTTTAAGGTAGCTTTTTATATTCGATCCGAGATGACCGAACTTATAATTTAATTCAAATGATTATAACAATTACAAACCTCATAAACTTGCTCTCTAAGTGACAAAGAATCGTTCAAATTAAAATAGCAATAATTACAAATAAATGTCGAAAGGCAAAATCTGTAGATAATCAAAATCTAGGTGGTTTCAAGCTGAAAAAAAGTTCGAAATTTTCTTTTTTGATTTCGAAATTCTCTTTTTGAATTTAACGGACGACTTGAGACTGGCTAGATTAAAACAAAAGCAAAAAACTTTGACGTTATGCACCTTTTTGCAACTTTTTACGGAAGTTCTTTTCCCTTGATTAAAATACAACTATCAAAGTTAAAGAATGGAAAGTTTATGAAAATCCAATTTGTTTTCAAAACTTGAACCAAATTTATCTTTATGAATTCACAATAAATTGAAGATTGATTCAAATTGCCATTGCTTTGCAATAAATTTTGAGATATTTCACTTGCTGTTTCTGCTATTCTTATAATTTACACATTTAACAATAAATACATTTCTCTCCTCTTCATATTACCATACTCGTGAGTTGAATGTCTTCTTGCTTATTTTCAACTTCCCATTGCATCCATAACTTATTCTATGCATGCTTTTCCTGCTGCCTTTGTGCATAAAGTTTTGTTGTACGTTGAATTTATGTGTCGAGAGATGAGAAATTCAATGGATGGATGAATGAATGAATGTTTATGCACGTTGGGGGATTCATTATTTCCCTGCTAGTTTTCACAAAACAATTTTCACTTTATTATGTGTGAAAATGTTTTTCTCTGCTGCTGCTGCTGTTACTGATGCTTCTGTGGTTCGCATCACTATGTGAATGGCATTCTTTTGTCACTTTGACTGGTGAATGAACTAGTTCGCCAATCAAGCATTTAAATGTGAGCAAATGAAGTGTGAAATTCTCTCGAGTTTAATTTTTATCGAAATTTTGTTACAAGACATAAATTTGTGGTCATTTTAATGTTTATTCTTCAAATGATAAACTTTGACATTTGTAGCTTAAACTTGTAATTACCTATCTGTCTGCAGTAACCACAAGTCTTCTTAACTCTTCTCCTCTATCAGAATAGAAGAAAATTACTTAATACCGCATACAAAAAAGCACTTAGGAGGATAATAAAAATGTAAAATCACGTAATGAGCTTTTAACTGAAGAAAGTTTTTCATTTTTATACAGAAACTTTCCCTAAATCTCTTTTTCTACCTAAAAATAGCGTTCTACTTTTTTGCCTCACGGCACATACACGAAAATTTTATTTTTTGCCCTTCTCTGAACTGTCATGTAGGAAAAAGTTTTATTCACATACGCGAGTGAGGAGTGGCAGCAACTTTTAGACATCTTTGTCGTCTCTTTTTCCCATCGTAAAATTTTAATTCACAGTCATTTAATGTTTTACGTCTTTTTCTCGTGTATGTGTGATTACCACAATTTGGGAGGGTTAAAGAAATCTAGCACAAAAGAAAATTATTTCCATTTTGAATAAATTACGAATGTGAAAATTTGAATGATTGATGATGGGTTGAAAGTCTTTCATTAATTTGTCGCTTGTGTGAAACTTTTAATTTTTCAAATTTATTGATTTTGACCTTTTTCACATAAATGGATTGCCTACACATTCCATACATGACATATGAAAACATAATGATCTAATTTCAACGCATTCAATCACAGTAGAAAAAAGAACCGCAGGAAAACAACTCGTTTATTTTTTTAATGGCAATTAAAAATTCCTTTTTTCATTATTTAGCGCATTGACACGCATTAATTTTCCATTCATTGACTCTCCTCGTCTATATGTTCAAAATATTTTATATATTTTATTTTATTTTAAATCAGAGTGAGAAGAGAAGAAGGAGGCAGAGGAGTTATTGTATAAATTTTTATAATGAGACAGTCAGCAGAAATTGCTGCTTTATGCTGATAACATATTTTTTGTGTTGACTATGTTGTTGTTTGTTATAAGTAGTCATGTTTATGGAGCTTATAATTTCTTGTTACAAATGGAAATGACAAAAATATCATAAGTTAGAAAAATTATTTTGTAAATAACGAAAATTGGAAATTTCGAATTTTTCAAATCGAAAAAAAAACAGTTATTTATAAGTTTTTAAATGAATAAAAAACTAAATTCCAAAATTTTCATTTGTATCAAACTTCACGAAAAATTCTAAGAATCAATTATTCGAATATTTTCACTGAACTCGTCGAAAACAAAATTAATTTTGTTTTTAACTTTCATCATATCCAAAATAAATTTTTATGGTCACCTTTGAAAACTTTTATTAAATTTCAAATATTTTTCTATTTCAATAATTTTCAAAAGTGTGTAATGAAAAAACTTTCCATCTCAATGAAATGTGTTTTTTACGACATTAGCTTTCACCAACGCCTCAAACAGAAGTTTACTTGACAACAACACTTCATCATCAAGTGTAATGAGCTATTCAACAAAACTTGAGTCTAATCGTTTTAGTTGATAAATTTATTGTCAAATCCAGAAGCTCAATTGAGCGTGGAAAACATCTTGAGATAATTAAATGGGAAAATTTTAGACTTTTGAGCTTCTGACGCAATAAAAAATTTCTTTTATCGATTTTTAATATCTTTTTTCTTTTACAGCAGTTTCAAAGTAAACAACTGGACGCTATTGAGAAATTTTTTTCGAGTGTTTTGTCATGTTCAGAAAAAAAACGTGTAAGAAAAAATAAAGAACCCCAAGAGAGATTCTTGAAACAAGCAGATATAGAAAAAGAAATGGAAATAGTTGAGAAAGACGCCACAACAGGACGGAAGAGGAAGGAAATATAGGCATAGACAAACACACACACATACAGTGAGATAGAAGAAAGAAAGAAAGTGAAATCTTGCTGAGCTGAAAGAATACAAAAAATTGCCAATAAAAACTTATTGAAATCAATTCATGAATAATTTTGAGATTTATTATTATTGATAACGCTGAAGAGCGCGAGCGGCATCTTATAAATGGCAATTTTGCGAGGCAATTGCAGAGTATTAAGAGAAGAAATCGAAAAGTTTTTATCCCATTCGCATATATGAAGAGAAAAAAGCTAATGATGGCAATGGAAGAAAGAAAAAAAAGCATATTGAAACATTTCAATCGTTATTGCTTATTGCTGTATATCAGTAGCATATATACACATACAAAAACTACAAGTAAAACTTTCTTCTCTCTTTTTCAATTTGAATTTGATGCTGAAATGTGTACAACAGCTTTTCACATTGGATATGTGTGTATTTTTTTCTGGTAATTGAATGAATGTGATATCGAATTGTGTGCTTTTTTGTTTGTGCTCAAAAATGGTTTTATAGAAGGCTAAAATGGGATTTTATTTTCTGAGGTTTTATTATTAAGCATCACAAGAGTAGAACTGATTGGTTTTTGAATTTTTATTAAACGCTCTTCCTTAAATGCTTACTCATCTATGAGCGAAAGAGAGGAAAAGGAAGGAAGAGAATGTTTCCATGTTTGCTGAATTTTTATTGATCAATTTTCATTGAATAGATTGAAAACTATCAAAATTGCAATCTTGCAAAAAGTAGCTGCTTAATCTGGGTAAAATTCTCATCAAATATTTAGTTGCAACCTCAGAGCTTGATCAAATGAGTTGAATGATTAGTGATGGAAATATTTGAAATCAATTTTTTGCTGCATTTATAAAAATTTTTAATTACAAAATGTAACAAATTGTTTTGTTTAAAATAACAGAATTTTTACGTTTGAAAATTCTTACGTTCAAAAATAACGAAACTTTTTTAAAATTTAAATTTTTGAAATTAACGGAATTTTCAAATATATTTTCTAAAATAAGAACAGTTTCATGAAAAACTTTAAATTCAGAAATTAATAATGATATTTTTAGAGACAAACTCAAATCATTTTTAACGGTCTTTAAATAAATTTTCATCAATAATTATAGAATTAAGGCGACGCAAACAGAAATGAGTTAAGTAAATTTTTGTTTTAATTGTGTTTCTCTTAAAATCTATGAATTGACTTGCTTCTGCATGATATAAACTGAATTTTTATACTCTAGAGTAGTCAATTCAAAAATATTTCTAATCATATCCAATTTATCATACATTAATTCAAAGTTTTCCAATGAAATTCCTAAAAAATTCAACATTTACTTAGCTCATTTCTGCTAGCTTTATCTCAATTTGTATTTAAAAATACAAGCTTTTAAAGCTTAAAACTAAATAAGAAAAAATTCAAACAATATTTTAACGATTATTTGAAAAGTTTTTGATTGCATCAAACAATAGCAATTTTAATAAAATCATTCATAAGAAAACAAGACCAGCTTTTAAAACAGAAGAAATTTTTTAACCTTTCCTGCTCAGTAAGCCCTTTTTCCTTTTTTTCAGTAAAATGGAAACTTCACAACATCCATTAATTCACATCAAATTCAATCAAGTCGAGCAAAGGAAGAAATTTAGCAGCCGTCAGCATTTGGTGTGAAATTGAGAAAAATTATTATTATTAAAGACCTTTTTACTGCCTCGAGTATCAAATAGCAAGAAATGGAATTTTTGTATTTCAATTTTCATCGAGAAGAGGCAAAAGAGAGGAAATTTTTTTTTTTGGTTGTGACCACAATGATTCATTGTAAAATATTTTTTTGTTGTGTGATCCCAAAAAAAAAACCCTTTTTATGTAGAAATATATATAGCTATAGAATACAAAACAATAGAAGTTGAGTGAAATGGAGAAATTGAAGCTTTTGTTATTTCTTTCTTTTTTTCTCTAGTCGATGCCGTCAGATTTGCTGATTTGTCGATCCTACATCATCATCATCATCATCATAGTCATATGAGTGAAAGAATATATATAAATAGACTAAAAGTCAATATCAGTGGCGTCACTCATTGAGATAACAAGGAGAGAGTCAGGGTTTACTTCATTCAATATTTAAGTTACTTATAAATATCTGCCTTAGCGTAAAGACAACTCGAGACGAGAGAAGATGAAAGAAGGAAACGGAATGAGCGATTTCCTTCAAAAAAGGGCATTCAAGTGAATCCTCACGTACTCAATCTGAAAGTACAAATGCGAGACTCTCTCATACGTTACTGCTGTGGCACATATTTCACATTTGCTATTCAGCAATGCGGAAGCGATGGAAAAAAATTGAATTTCTCCATTGAGAAATCATGGAATAATTGCTCTACCGTAGCTTCAACATTTTCTGTTTTGTGCAATGCAATATATCATCACGAAAATGAAGCATCAAGTTCATACATTTTCATTTCATCATTTTATTATTTTCTAGCTTCTTCTATCCTCTCTGGAAAGTGAAAAATGAAGAGCAGCAGCAAAAATTGAATTGTGAGAAAGACACGCGAAGCGACATATAAAATAAGGGGCTGAGCGCGCAACTGACAAATTTATTCTACTGATGCTGCTGTCTATAACATGCTATCATCATCGTATATGAAGAACAAAAAAAATTCATTTTTCTCCTCTACCCTGTATGTTGTATTGTCAGATATATTTCATTGCGGTATATGATTGCAGTAAAAATATAATTTTTTTTCTTTACTCATCTTGGGTTACACGCAAAAATGTAATCCAGGATGGTTCGAAATCAAAAAAAGATTTCATCAACTTTTAGTACAAAATCATTTCTAGTATGTTGAGTGTTGTCTTTTAGAACAAAATTCTTTTTAGTACAAAATTTCTTTAATATTTTTGATGCTGTACAAATTTTAAGAACTCTTCTAATTTAGTACGAAATTTATTACAAAACAATAATATAAATAAAAAGCCCAAAATTTATCATAAGTTGCTAAAAATGCTGTTAATACCGCTCAATTAAGAAGAAATCAACAAACAAGAAGCAAATGATGTATTTTTGTTAAAAAATTCAAATTTTCCATTTTAACAAACTCATCGAAATTTCTTCAAATTTAAAATCTTTTCTATTGCAAAGTATCTTACATTTTGTTTAAGCAACCCTAGATAAGAATAAATATGTAAACGCAATATCAAATATCATAGAGGGTGGAAAAATTCACATAGTTTTGATATCAATATATTCTAAGGATTATCTTATATGAAAAATTGAAAAAGAAAGAATTTCTTGTTATTTTATATGGAAATACAATTCACATTTTGATTGTACAAATCTCTTTTTCTACGCTTTTCTTTCAATCAAGTTAAATTCTCAGTAATCCTTCAGTAAATCGAAATTGTGTATTGCTTTATGCTCACTGTCACAATATTTTTTTGTATAAAATCACAATGGTTTTATTTGTCGAATGTGAATACGTGCAGAGAGACATTTATGACCAACATTTTCAACATCACAAAGAGAATTTTCAATTTTATCTTTGCGGCAATTTTTGTGACTTTTTGCAAGCAGCTTTTAGACAAAATCAATTAAGTTAAGTTGTAATGAAATTCCATA
The DNA here is from genome assembly GCA_014622435.1 of Polypedilum pembai. Taxonomy (NCBI): domain Eukaryota; kingdom Metazoa; phylum Arthropoda; class Insecta; order Diptera; family Chironomidae; genus Polypedilum; species Polypedilum pembai. The sequence goes on from JACWBX010004181.1 coordinate 68,278, forward strand.
TTTGTATTCAGAATGTGAATTGTCAAAGGCAAATAGAATAATCTCGACAATATCTACAGACACAGAACAAGAGTGAGTGATTATGATTATAGCAGGAAATACACAGGAAATAACAAGCTCCGCTAAGGCGTACAACTTTAACTGTGAAAAGAACTTTTATTCTTTTGCATCAAAGCACAAAGTGATTATTTTCATGTTGAATAAGACCAAAGCCAGAAGCAAGCAAGCTCATTTCACTTATTCATTCCCTTTGCCTCATTATAAGGCAATTCAAATAAAATATTAAGCTTGAGAAAGTTTGTAATTTACAAGGAAATAATTATGTGTTTTCATTTTTCACTCTGATGTATTTGAACTTTGAATTGAATTGAGTTGAGAATTAGAGCGGAAGTTGTGGTATGTTTGATGCTCTCTTGAGTTTCTAGAATAGAATATTATAGGAAGGTTTAAAGTTTTTGACTTTTTTCTAACAAAATTTAATGAAATTGACTTTTTGCTTCAGCTAGGACTTTATATTTTCGTTAAACTCAATCAATTTTTGTTTTGAAAAAACAACAGAGACTTTTTAGACTTACTATCCGTCTAATAAAATAAATGTTTGAATAAAATCTTACTCTTGTTTACAATTTAAAAAATCAAAACAAACAAATTAAGATCAAAAATTTGAACTTCATTTTTGAACTTTTATTTTAAATTATCCGTTATATTTTATTAATGACAGTTCAAATATTAATATCAAACTAAACAAACTGTTATGATTATGAGTAACAGTGTGAAATTGTGACGATAAAATTAGCAAATCAGCAGATTTATAATGTCAATATTCCGTTTGCATTGATTTGCGCACACAAACAACAAAAAATTTCATACTGCAATTTTAATCAACTGCTGTTTTATCACTTCATCAACACAACACAAAGTCGCAAAGTTTAATTTACTTGTCATAGACTCGTTTGCACATGCTGAACTTAATTTCTTACGACAATGACTTTTTTCTTTTTCTATTCCAGTCACATTAAAGTCATCAAAGCGTGAAAGAAACAAAACTCAGCAGGATGAGTTAAATGAATTTGCTGTAGCTGTAACTTGGCAAGAAAATGTATTACAAAAAACTAATCAAAAAAAAATCCTTTTACAAACAGCACACAAATCTGCTATTTTTAGGAAATTATCATTATGGAATGACATCTGTGACCCAAAGAAGCTTCTGCAACTAGCAGAAATTGAAATGCAATTTCTTTTTTGTAAATGACTTTGTTTTTGCCAGAAAGTTGTGAAAATTAAGAAAAATTAAACAGTCTTAGCAATTCCATAAAACACTCAATAGTGTCATTTAATGAACATCACCAATAATCCCCAAGTATCTTTTACAAGACACATCACATGCTCAGCATGTGAACCTTTATCATCATTCTCATCATCATTGTAGCCAAGAAAAAGAGTGAAGTGAGGAGACAAATGTGCACCCATAAACACACATAAAATATTGTTGATGTCTTTTCACATACACACGCACTCTGAGAAATATTTAATGGTTGGTAACCTACAAGGTTAAAACACTTAGATATATTTTTCAAACGTATTTTAATTTCATATTTTTAATATCAGAATTCAAGCAAGGAACACTTTTGAAAAAGAATAAAAAAGATAAATTTAATTGAGTATTACAAAAAGTCTCCAAAATATTTCCTTTATAGTAGCTTTTGTAGAAAATAAAAAGAAATTCTACAAATTAACATTTTAAAAAGATTCTTATTGTAGAGAATGAAGAAAAAAGTTACCCAACCTTGGTGACAACTGTAAAAAAATAAATAAATCGTAACAAGTTTTTGTTCGTTCATTCGTTCACACAGCCGATGGCAATAAAAGGGATTATTTTTCCTCTTTTACTGTATCCCAATGGTGCCTCTAGTGAGTCACATACATAATCAGTTACAAGCAATTTTTTGCGGACTCAAACTATCGTCCTATCAAATGTGAATCATTTTCACGCAAAACAAGAGACAGTAAAAAGGGTCTCTCTTTAATGATGCTATCATTACGCCTTCCGATTTCATATTTTTCAGTATTTTACGCATAGAAAAAGGTCGACATATTTAAAGGAAAAAGAGAAAAAGAAATAATTCGTAGAAATTAAGTTTAATTATGCAAATGACTTTTTCAATGGCCAAATAGAGCTCGAGCTCAATTATTTTGTCATCTTCACTCAACTCAAGTTGTGATCGACACACGCAGCAGCACACTTGTGTCTAAATCACATTATTACGTTGTTCTGGCCACACTTAAAGTGTATTAAACATCAATGCAATGAATATGAAGCATGTGTTGAACACTGTAATATTCTAACTAATAAACAGAACGAGAAAGAGAGGAAAATTGTAATTATTATTAATTGTTCGCGCCCACAACGATTCAATGAAGATTAAAATAAAATTAATGAGATTCCTTCCTTCCGAATATTTTTTTTTTATCCTGGTCTTCTTTGCTGTTGGTGTATATTTCTTGTGAAGGGAAAAACATTGAAATAAATTTAAATATACACATAAATAGATAGAAAGTGAGAGAAAGATTGTGCTGGTTTTGGAAAAATTTTTTCAATTTCTTTTCCAACGTAAATAACTTTTTTTTTCTCTCTCGTTTTAGGATTGAAATTAATTGATAACAAAAACACATAGCTGAATGTGTGAATAATTTTTTTTAGAAGATCTTTAAGAGAAGAGAAATATTTTTGTTGTACATTAAAGGTGCATATTTTGGCTTGTGTACACAGCACAGATCTGATAGATACCTTCATCATTCATGTTTTCATCAATTTTTTATTTTCAACCTTTTCTCCCTCTAAAAATTTATTTAACAATTGTTGAATATCCACAAAGAAAAAATTTTTGTTTACACTTTTTTAATTTTTAAATAAAATTTCACAAATTTTCTTTCTTAATTTTATCCATAATTTCTTTTATAATTCACTGATTATAAATTTTTTGCTAAATTTTTCCTCTCCTCAATCACGAGAGCGTTCAATACAATTCAACTGTACCGAATGAACGTAAAAAAATAACTGCGGATTTTAGGAAAAGCATCAGACTCGTTTTATTACTTCAACCCCTACGAACGTTTTTTTACGTACGTCAATTGGGAGCTTTCACATAAATTTCTAACGTACGACAACGAAGAACTTTTTTTTCTTTTAACTTAATGCTTTTGTCGAATGTTTTTGAAAACACAGAAAACAAAGAAAGCAAAAATTTTCGGCTTTTCTCTCGTTGTCGTGTCATGCGTTCGTTTAGAACTTTTTCTCCTCCAAAAGTTTATTCTCTCTTTTCATAGCAAGAGAGTAAACAACGAAAGCTCAACTTAAAATGAGAATTTGTTGTTGAAGCTCTTTTCTCTCATTTTTCTAAAATTTCTCTCATTCGGAAATTTTTTTTTATCATCATGTTGCAGCATCAAATCTTTTATTATTGTGAAAGGACATGAAAGAGAGAGAAAAAGAAGAAAAGAGAAAATGTATGCAATAAATGGGGTTAAATATTTTTTTCACATCACCATCGTCATCATCACCAACACTTTAATAATTTTTTTTTCCTTTCTTCTTCTTTATCATTTGAAATAATTGTGACAGACACACACACAGAAATACTAATTTGTTATTCACATTATAATGTTAGAAGGCTCTTAGTAAGAAATTGACATTAATTGAGCTCTTCATAATCAGCAAAAAAAATTCTTTTTTATGTTGCTGGCCTTTTTTTCAGTTCTTATTTCTGAGTGTGTGCACTTTTGTTATATGATTCCCAGAGGGGCAGTAGCAAAGGATGAAATTTGATGAGTCTGATAAGAGAAAATGTTTTCATTAAATTTCTGTGATGAAGGAAAAAAAATACGACAATTGCAGACTCTCTTTAAAGAGTTTTCTCAGAAGGAAAAAAAATCAATGCTGTGAGCACAAAAGTTTAAACATTCATGTCCACAAATCAAAAAGAGCCTAAGGTGTAATTATTGAAACGATTAAAATGAGAAACACAACATGAAAGTAAAATAGTTTCAAAACAAATTCTCTTAAGGTTTACAAACTTTTTCATGCATTTTAAAACTTAATTTTTCATGTTTTCATTACACACAGTCTGAGTGAAAGAGAAATGTTGAAGTTTAAATTACTTTGATTGCTAGTTTAATGAAGATAAAGTCATACTGCAGTTTTGTTAATTAGAAAATGAGGAAGTGAAGAAAGTTATTTGAATTTAATTAACTTTCCAAAAAAGACGTACTTTGAATGAATTTAAGAGGTGAAAAAGTTTTTATAGAATTGAATTTAAAGTCAAATTAATTGCACTTAAAAAATTGTAGGGTAAAAGCATATAATTATCGGTTTAATTCAGAAATTTTATAATCAAATTGAATTTTCACACTTATCACTTGTTCGATTTCAATTCGAATTGAATTTTTTGTATGTAGAATTTCGAGACCTTTCATTTAAAACACTGTTTATCACTACACGTCAATTTAATTTATCACAATTTCATTTTGTTTGTGGAATGTAATTACCGGTCTAAAAAATTTAATTATCGTTCTATTAGAATTTAATTATCGGTCTAATTGTTTTGATTCTAAATTTTTCACTTTAAAATACTTTATATAATTTCACTGATTTGTATTCACTATATCTTAACAGCAAAAGTAATTCCCATGCGATTACTAAGAAGATAACAGTTTAAATAAAGAAAATTTAAGAATTTTA
>JACWBX010004182.1:5692-39204 GCA_014622435.1 Polypedilum pembai
ATCAATTGAGTCATCAATTGTTGATGGCAGGATCTTCGTAGTCGAAGTTGCGCTTTCGTTGGCTATCAATGTTGGATTTGTTGCGCTATAATCGAGTGAGGCATTGGTTGTCCAAATCGTTTGTTGTTGAGTATTGATTAGTGCTGGATCACACAAGGGATTTTTCTTACTCTCACTCGCTATCGTTCCATCAGAAAAACGATGAAATGTGAGATTCTGTTCGGTTAGAAATGACATTGATGTCACACTGGAGATCTGAAAAAGGGAAAGAATTATTAATAAGAAGATTAAATGCATTCTTGAGTTAGAAATGTTTGGAATGTGACAAAACTGGTAGCAAAAGAATGAAAAATTTCTTTCTTTTAACGATAACAAATTTTGTTCTTTCCTGTTTAACTATTTCATGCCATTAACAGCAACTAATGCAAGTTTTATCGTTTTCAGCTCGTGATTGCATTTGTCGTGATTTAAAATCAGTTTTTAGAAGCGCAATTTTCTTTTTTAAAATACAAAATTTTCATATTTTTACTCAAGGCCATGAGATAAAAAGCAACAAAAAGGTTTTCTCGTACATCATCAATTGCCACTTCGTCATGTAAAATATCGCACATACGAGTTTAAGTTGATCAAATATTTGAACGTATACAACGGAAAAGTTTTGTTTGCAATCACCTGAAGCTACAGTTACTGAATGGTGACAGTTTATAATAAAAACAAGCAAAGCTTGAGAAGTTTTTTCTTATTAATTGAGTTTACAAACAGGAATTTGCAAAGTAAATCAAAGCTGAAGTGTGAAATGAAATTAAACAATGTCGATTGTCTCAGGTCTAGCGATTATAGGCCAAAGTGAGGTCAATAGATCGAGGTGTATTGACAATTAATCATACAAATGAGTCTGACATTGTATTGAGCTCATTTTGAAGTCTCTGTGTGTTCTCGACATGTTGCCAATTTTGCATTTCGATTAAGCTTTTTCTCATTTTGGAATTCATTCAACCAAATAAAGTGAAATTTTGCGTTAGTTCAAAGACCTATGTCAACAAAGAAGAGATTAAGAAGCTGTTCAGAATTATTTTACAAACTCAATGCACTGCATGTGCTATAAAACAAAAAAAAAGTTTCTCGACCTTCACTTATTTTCACTGGCATTGACTTTCATTGCTGCGATTCTACGCACACATTCGTCATTGTTGATGATATGAAATTAAAACTCAGCACTCGAACAAGTATTGGTTAATTAGAATAATTATTATCACTGACACACAAAACATTAAAAAGCGCGCTTTGAAAGCGAAAGAACTCATAAAATATTAAAGCGTCGACCTCACATAGCGAAGAGTGAAAAAAATTTTCGAGCTATCAGACAATTTGCCATGACCTTCAAGTGCATTTGTTTTCCTTCACCTTGTATTCTATGTATAGAACAAAATTTGTTGTTAGAAGAACCAAAATTGGACCGACAAAATTCTTGTTTGGCTTTTGATTTCACAAATTAAAAGATGTTGCAATGAAAATCGCGTGAAATCTCATAACTTCAACTCATAATTAGCAATTTTGATACACAGCGTTGCCGGTTGAATAACATTTAGTTTCGTTTTATTTGTGTTTTATTTTGGCATTTCTCAAAAGCGCACAAAATGAAATGAAATGAGAGAAAGATTGACAAATTATTTATGCAACAATACAAAGCGGTAAGAGTAAATTGCAAACAGCAATCAGAATGCCATTGAGTAAAGAAAGCGAGAAAGTGAAAAAGTAGCTCAATCTTCAACTTTTAATTTCTACTCAGTCATACGCATAAAGTTGATAACTTAAATTTCTCTTCCTTCCTTAATTAAAAACGACACATGGTGAACAATTCTTAAGATATGAAATTTAAACCAAACAATTATCAATATGTCAAATTTAGTTAATTAAAGTAGAATTAAGTACACGCAAGAGTTAGTTGTTTGTGACACTGGCATAGAATTATAAAATGGAAGCTGACCTTGAGACAATCTCACATTTAAGTGAGATCTCTTTGATATTTCAACATCAACATCATAAACAACAACGGAAAGAGAGAGAAAGTGCAATTGTGCATTAAAAATTGAGTTCATGAGGCCATGTGAGAAGAAAGAAGCTCTTGAATGAATTATAAAAATGAAAATTGAATTAGCAAGGATTAAAGATTAAGCTAAAAGCAGATTAAATTAGACCTTCAAAGAAATGAGAAGAGTTTTCACATGAAGAAAGTAAATTTTCACTTGAATAATCAAAAAGTCTTTCTCTATTTTGCAATCAAAAAATCTTTCTCTGTTTTGAAAGTGAAAATAGGCGAACAACACGAACTAAATTGATTTATGATAAATATTGATTAAACTTCAATCAATTTAATTAGAAATATTCATAACTTACCGACTGTTTCGGTTGACTTTTTCTTTTCCAGCCCATCTTCAATTAATATTTATTATGATTCACTTGTCACTTTAATTTGCTTGAACTTTTTCATGTAAATCGTCTAATTCACATTGCAAGCAAACATGAATTGTAATTATATGAAAAATGTTTCACACCTAATTACTTCCATTCATTGAAATTGCATCTTCTTTAAGCTACATTCGTTGCTCTCACTCATTCAAATGAATTTTCACTTTTCATATACAAGCAACAAGATCATCAACAATATTTTATGATAGCACAACTTTTTCTCACGTTTATCTTCAACACTCGCGCACAGTTCTTTTCCGCTTTCGATTCTGATCTTTTCTTCCTACAAATTATTACACTTTATTTGTGAAATTTCTGCAACAACTATTGTGTCATTTCTGAGGATTTATCTGCAAGCAAACAGAGAGAAAAACAATTAAAGTGTCGTCAAGTGATTTATCGTCTAATGCATTGATTATTTGTGTGAGTAACAATGGAAGGTCGTTAATAATTGATATACATGCATGTCTAGTGAAAACAAAAACTTTTGCAGTCAATTTAAAAAGGACAATGAAGAACTTGAAACCACAAAAGTCGATACACATGAAAAAGTCTTCTGATTACATGCGAGAGAATTTTATTTTCGGGGCAAAAGTTGAATGGCATTTGCTCAGTCAGTGGAGTGAAGAGAAGAATTAAGTGAAAAGAACTCATCAAGAAAGGGCGACGGAATTGAGTTTCATTGAACCGCATCTGTGAAAATTCTTTTAATATTAATTGTCGATTGTTTAAAGAGCTCGCAGGCATTGAATATTGACAATAATGAATAATGATTTACTGCGTAATTATGAGAATTTTTTTAAAATCTCTAGTGACATAACAATTAATTATAAATTGAGTTATTTTCAGAGAATTTAATTAAACATTACTTAGTAACACTACGTAAAAAGTTTTTCCTTTATTTATCTTTAAGCAAATTTCTTGTTCTTGTGTGTGTGGGTAGAAAAGGATAGCGAGAAAAAAATAAATAAATCAGAAGAAGCATAAATTATTTACGTGAAGAGCTCTTACTGAAAATGTCAGAGTAAGAAAAAATATGCGAATATTTTTAGGTTAACACTGGCGCACTTGCATACCTTTATTGATTTGAACTTGAGCACGAATAGAATAAAAGAAACAATTCACCATTGTACTAATTTTTTTATGACGAATTATAACTATTTATTCAGTTGTATGATATAAAGAAGAAAAAAAAGTTGAATATACACTTGTGCTATGAAGAGGATATGAGAAGACTTAATAAAAAACCATAAAAAAGAATAAAAAGAAGAAAAAACGGTGGAGACGAAACAAGAATAGAATTCAGTTGGAAATTTGAAACAGGTAGAAACTCGAATGGATTTTGGTTTTTTGTGTTTGTTTCTCACAACACAATGACTTACATTTTTTTACGATAAATCCTTGTGCAATTGCGTTACTTAATGTTCACACACTGCACTCTTTACTCATTATTTTTGCTTCTCTTATCTTACTATTTCTTTTGTTATTTCTTTCTTACTCTTATTTTAACAACAACATTGAATCAAGTTTCAAGAATTTCAACACAATTTTTTATATCACAAAAAATTCATTCAAAATTTTGATCTTGAAACTTCTTTTTATAATTTTTTATGATAAATTTTGATAAGCAAATTTGCAAATCAATTAGCAATGGAAGAGAGAAAAATATTCACGAGCGCACACAAAAAGCGATCTAGACTTGAAGAAAACCGAAAAGTAACTGATGAAACATAACTGAAAATGAATTCATTGCCGGTTGTGTGAGAGAAAATATTTTAACTCTCTTTGAGTCATAAGAGAGAATGAAATTTTTATATTTTTCAAATATAGATGGCAGACAAATCGATATGAAATAAAAGCAAACGTTTCTCTTTAAATTCCTTCACTTTATTTCTTCTCTTTTATAATCTTATTTAGAACTTTGGCAGTGACAATTTTTAATTGTTGTCTTTGATCGTCTTTTAGGGAGATCCGTTCAATGATAAATTTCATTGAATTACTTGAAGCATACAGGACCGATTTGGAAGCCAAAAGCTTGTTGTTGTTGTCCATAATCAAGTGGATAAAAATCGACAATTGGAAGAAAATCTGTTTTTTTTGTTCTTACTTCAAAAACTGTTTCACTCTTGGCTCGTCCTGATAAGCAGCCATCTTTCAAAATATTTGGTTTAATTGGAGTATCGTGACCAATTTCAACTTCATTTTCTCCTAAAAGTCTCACTGACAAGTCATAATTTTCATATCGTGTGTTGAACCATGCAACGCTATTTATGCAAGTATATGTGAAATTTTGATAAGCTTCTTGTGAAAGCAGTCGTAAGAATGTCATTTGAACAACTCCAACTGTATCATAAGAAATTTTAAAGCCACCGCGTAAGTTTGAAAACCAATCAGTTCTATCACTTTCTTTTCTCCACGGAATATTTGGCATTTGTGAGCTATGAATGTCTGGATGAACACAAGTTTCACCTTCTGCTGTCATATTACAATAAACCTAAAGAGAATGAAATTTTTTTATTAAAATTGTTTTTAAATTTATTTCATTTGTGCTCACATAAATAGCATCATCTTTCATTCCATCATTTGGATCAATCCAATACCAGCCATTGTCATAATTTGGATGACCATACCAAAGATCTCTACATGATTTAGCTGGATTTTCTCTCGTTCCATCTGGCTTTCTAACTTTTTCCAATTCTTGTCTCATTGAATAAATTGAACTGTACATTTCTAAGAATTTCGATGATAATTCATCTTTAGCTTTCTTCTTCTTTGAGTTGATGATGAAGATTTTCGAGGTTTCTTTTCTACTCCCATAAGTTCATCAATATCTGCATCTTCAATTTCAGCTGCAAGTTTCTCCATATTCTCTAAATCACGTCTAAATCTTTCTTCTCCTTTTGTCATGCTAAATTCACTGAATAGCAATTCGGGTGGGATTAATGGCGCTTCTGATGGTGGACCAGGAGGGCCTTTTTTTGTATAAAGAAAAAAGAATTTTAATCATTTCTTCTCATTACTTAGCTCACATATGAACTGTGAGATTTAATTAAACTTTTTAATCCTAATGAAAATAAGACAATTCTTCATTGTCAATAATTTTTTTTTTCATTAACATTTTCCAAAATTCCTATGAATTTAGCAATTAGAAAGTCTATCTTAGTGTTATACAATTATATTCAAGTCTAAACATTGACAATAGTACAGATTTCTTAACCTTTTAACAACTCTGAAAGAATTTAAATTGATAAAACTTAAAAATTTGTTTTGCTTTTGTCTACGAAAATGGCCACTTTAGAAAGTTGTTGATTTTGTACATATTTAGTACAAACTGCTCTTAAAACTATAGCGTTTTCCATTATTTATTTCATGAATATAATGATCGTTAAGATATTGATTAAGTTTGTTTTAAGTCAAACTTGCCAAATTTATCAAAACAATTTCAACATATATTTGAGTTTTTGAATTATCAATGTGCGCATACATTCGCCCTTTATTTTATTCGATGTGCGAATATGTGCGCACATTTGCCCAATCTAGTTTAATTTAATCTCAAAACATCGATTTATTAAATCTCACAGCATATCATACTCATATGATTAAAGGCAAAATAAAAAACCTGGAGGTCCTGCTGGGCCAATGTCTCCTTTAGGTCCATCATTTCCGGCTACTCCTTTTGGTCCCATTGGACCAATTTCACCTAAAAAGAACAAATTAAAAAAATTAAACGGATGTTGGACAGAATTCTATTAGAGAACACAATTTGAAGAAAAATTTTAATAATTTTATGGAATTTTCAATAAAATTCTTTCGGATAAATGTTTGGAATACAAATTGATAACTATAACATGAATAAATAAATTTTTGATTGTTTATAAAAATGAACTAACCTTGAATACCTGCAGGGCCTTCATTTCCCTTCAAACCTATTAAACCTTGTGGACCAACTTCGCCTTTTGGTCCGACTAAAATGATAACAAAAATATTTTTAGATGTATTTTTAATTCGAGGGAAAACTTATAGTCATTTATTATATAAAAGTGATTTATTACCTTCTCCTGGTTCACCTTTTGTTCCTTTATTTCCTTTTTCACCCATGTCACCCTATTAATAGTTTCATTTAATTTTGGAAGAAAAAAAATTTTTAAATTAACTCACTTTGATACCTGCTACACCAAGATCACCTCTAAAAAATTCAAATTTGTTTAATATTTCAATTAACAAAAAAAGCATTTTATTTACCTGTGTCCTTTCATTCCTCTTTTTCCTCTAAAATGAAAAACTCATCATTTATCAAAATATTCAGATTCGAATGTTTTGAATCAAACCTTTCTCCTTTTTCTCCTTGCAAACCTTGAGGACCAACTGGACCTTCCTTACCAGGAGCACCTTTTTGAAGCATGAAAAATCAAAGATTGTTTAAGAAAATAGATTCAATATATAATAAAAGTAAATACCCATTCTCCCAGGTTCCCCAATATCTCCTTGTTCTCCTTTCGGTCCGATTGGACCTCTTGGCTGTAAGAAAATATTAAAAATAAGTTATAGAGTACAATTAATGATCATCCTAAATTAATTTTTACTATACAAAACATTTTTATCAAGGGAAAATAACTCTTGTTAGTGAAAACATAGTAAATATCAAAAATCAAAAATTTTGTATAAAATTCAAATTTTTCTCTTAATTTGTTGACTTTTTAGTAGAGTTGTTTTCTCCAAACGTGGACATTTAAAAAAGAACAACAAAGAGCAATGTGTGTCTACGCCTGAGTTTTCCCTTGATTTTTATTATACAAGTTGCATAAAATCAAATTTTTCTTACTCCTTCTGCGCCTCTTGCCCCAATTGGACCTGGGATGCCTATATATAGTAAAAATAGAAATAATCTTTTAGTATTTGCAAAATAATTTTTTAACTTTTGAATTTCATTAAATTGTGAAGTTTTTTAAAAAAAAATTAAAGTCAAATATCTAATTTTTACTTACCAATTCCTCCTCTTGGCCCATCATTGCCTCTGTCACCTTTTTCACCGGTAAGCCCTGGGCTACCTAAATATAAACAAACAATTTAGTAAACAACAAGTAGTAACATTTTATATCGCAGAAAAAACGTAACAAGATCTAAATTAATTTCGAAAGAGCGCAAAGTTTAAAAATTTAAAACAGTATTTGAAACGGTTACGCGATTTACTAAAATTCGATTAACTTTTAGTCTGTTAAAAATAGAGCACTAAACGACAAAATTTTAATTGATTTTTATAACCCAATAACATCGATTTTAGTTGGATAAAATTTAAATTAATTCGGTCTTTGATTAATGTTTCAAAAATAATTTTACACTATTTACCTTGTGCACCAGCTTTTCCTTCAGGCCCCACTCTTCCTTCTGGTCCCTTTATGAAATAAATTTTGATAAAATTTTAATATATTCTTAACCATTTCATGCCATTTTTTGAAATTTGTGTTTGAATTGTAAAACAGTCAACATACTTGAACACCTGGTGGACCTTGCACACCAGCAATTCCTTGATTTCCTTTTTCTCCTATAAATTAAGTAAGAAAAAAATTGAACATATTTTAGCAATAGTTTGATTAAAAGATAACACTAGTAGTAAGATTTAAATTTAATTTTATTGCAAATGCTTAATTTTTTTAATTTAAATTTACCTTTTTTACCATCTTCACCATCTCTGCCAATTTCACCTATCAAAATCAAATAAAATTATTGTAGACAATTTTTTCATTAAAAATTTTTAAAATTTGAATGAAAATTACAAAATTTTTGATTAAAATGCATGTAATAATGACAAAAAATCACCTTTTATTCCTTTCGGCCCAGGTTCCCCAACATTCCCTGGCAGACCTATAAATGCAGTTAGTGCATTAGAACTGAACAATTTAGGCATTTATGTAAAATTTAAGTTTGACTGTTACAAATGGTTTACAATTAAATTTTTGTGACAATATTTTTAGTCTTTTAAGTCTTCTAACTAAATGATCTATGTATAGAGATTTAAAATAAACTTGCCTGGGACACCAATGGCTCCTTTTGGTCCCTCATTACCAGGATTGCCTCTTTTTCCTACAAGAAAAATTCATATTTTACATATTTTGATATTTTATGGATTTAAAACAAGGAGTAGAAACGAAGCAAGGGTATGCACTGATAGTTTTTGTTAAATTTAGATTATAAAAAGCACAGTGCGTTCCCCTTAGTTTTTAGAGATTAATAAACTATAGTGAAATGACTATACCTGGTATTCCTGCTACACCTTGTTTTCCCATTTCTCCCTTTTGTCCTCTTTCTCCTTGTGGGCCTACATTATAAAATTAAAAATTTTTTTTTTTCATTTATAAAAGCATAATTAAAAAGAATAAAGATTTTAATTCAATGTAGATAGATTCAAATAATTGAATTAGTAAAAAAAGTGATTAAAATACTCACCAACAGGTCCATCTGGACCAATTGTTCCAGGCATTCCTATGTTCAAAGAAAAAATATAGTTTAAGGTTGAAATTTTATTTATTTTTACTTCAAAAAACAATAGAAATTGACAGAAATCAAATTTAATACTAACCTGGAACCCCTTGCTCGCCAATAGGGCCAGGCATACCAATTTCTCCTCTTTTTCCTTCAGGCCCATCAACTCCTATGTCAATGAATTAAAGAAAAACATAATAAATATTTTAGTAAAAAGAAATCAAAAATTAAATATTCTTTTTTTAAATATTGACAAATATCATAAATTATTTAATAAATAATGAGTTTAAGACTTCACCTGGTTCCCCAGTTTTCCCAGGCTCTCCTTTTTGCCCCATCATGCCAGGCATTCCCTACAAATAGATAATCAAGTGAACAAAAAAATAAAAATTAAAAGATATTTGACAATAAAAACTAGTGTTGTTATCGTAGACATCTACAATCTTTGTCAACGTAGACGAAAAAAATTGTCTACGGTCTACAAATTCGTCTACTTATATAATGTCTACATGCACATCTACGAAGGTACTTAGATGTAGACGTCTATGATAAAAACACTGATTAAAATATTAAAATTTACAAAGATTTACAGAAAAAAAAGTTACTTACTTGTGGACCACGATCTCCCTGATTTCCTATAAAAAGTTTTTCCAAATTATGTAACAATATTTTTAAACGTTTTAAAACTGTGAAAAATTCTACCTTTTGCACCCGTCAACCCAGGGGGTCCAATGACTCCAACAGCACCTTGATTGCCTTGAAGTCCTCTTGGTCCGCTTTCACCTATATATGAAATATATGATGTTCTTAGTTTTGTCATTATAAATATTTTTATGAAAATTCAAAGCAATTCAAAAAACCACAAATTCTCAAAATATTTTTTATGATATACGAAACAGTGTTTCAAAGTGAAACAGTGTTTATTTGAACAACAAAGTGTTTTTGATAGTCAACGGTTTATGAAAGTAATAAAAAATTTTAAGATAAAAATACAAATTTATTTCAGCAACACGAAACAACAATTGTACAAATATTTTTGAAAATTTTTATAATGAAGTCATTTGATGCAAAATATTACTTGAAACATTTTATCAGTGTCTTTTTAACTTTTGTCGGAGTAACAACTTAATAAAATTGAAGTGAAAAATGAATTTAAAAATAATTTCAACTTTGGCAATTTTTTGTTGTAAGTTAAATGTTTTTACAATATTTGAATATTTTTTAATCAAATAAATTAAGAATATTAAAAAAGTATTTTAAATTTAATAATAAAGTTAAAATATTAAAAAATTTAAAATTTCGAAAAATTTATTAAAATTGAATAAATTTATAAACTTTTAATTTTGAACTTCAAAATTATTGGAATCAAATTATAATTCATTTAATGTTTATTTAATTTTTAAAACAAAAATATCTTTTCTCAAATTTTCAAAAAACAGGGAATTCTGAAAACAAAAAGGAAAATTCCAAATTTCTTGTCGGAATTTTCTTTTTCTAAGAGCTTTCACCAAGTGAATTTTCACTGATTCACTGAAATTCGCTTAATTTTTGTGCGTTACATTTTTTAAGAATTGGCTTGAAATTCAAATAAATGTGCAAAAAAATTAAAATAAAAAGTTTATTTTAAAAACTTCGAACTTTTACTGAAGAATTTTATAAATTTCCAACAAATATGAAGAATTGCATAAATTTTGATAGTTAATGGAGTTTTTCTGTAAAATTTCTATGCTTTTTCAAAGTTATTTTTCCTTGACATCAATCTTAAACTTTTTCAATATCCATGAATTTCTCAAGATTTTCTAATAAGTTCTAAATCACTTAGATAAAGATTTTAATTTAAGTTTACTACTGAAAAAATTTATCTTTCGAAAATTATTTTAAAATTTTCTTTTACAAGTTGGCTACATTTCTTGTGAATGTTCATCAAAAGGTAGCGTTATTGATCTTATCAATTCAATGAGTAGAACACTCACGAGTCTTCAATGCTCTATCTCATCATCTGACCAATGGCCAAATGATTATGGTCCTACAGCTCTTCGTCATGGTAAAATTTTGAAAACATTTTTATAAAAATAAAATTCAAATTTATTTTAAAATTACAGGAAAAATATTAGAAGACTTTGACTTCATTGTAGTAGGAGCTGGAAGTGCTGGATCTGTTGTAGCAAGTCGTTTGAGTGAAAATCCTAAATGGAAAGTTTTATTAATTGAAGCAGGCAAAAATCCTCCAATTGAAAGCGAGGTTAGTTCATTGATGACTCAAAGAATGTAGAAAATAATTTTAAATTTAGATTCCAGCCCTTTTTTCTTCGATGTGGATGACAACAGAATATTCATATAGATATAAAGCTGAAAAGTCATCAAACTTTGGTTTAGCTTTTAATAATGGAATTGTTTATCCAAGTGGCAAAGTATTAGGTGGAACAAGTGCTGTGAATGGAATGCTTTATGTACGAGGTGTTCCAGAAGATTTCGATAATTGGAATGTTGAAGGATGGACTTATGATGAAGTTTTGCCATATTTTAAAAAATCTGAGGCTAATAGACAAATAAAAGACACAAAATATCATGGATTAAATGGAACTTTAGTAGTTGATAATTTTCCAGACGATGAAGCTATCAAAATAGGACTTTTGAACGGTATTAAAGGAGCGGGTTATAAAATTTTAAATGATATTAATAGTGATGAGCATGTTGGTTTTACATTAGCACAAGGAACACTTAAAGATGGTGAAAGATGTAGCAGTGCAAAAGCATTTTTATCTCCAGCAAAAGATCGACCGAATATGAAAGTAATGAAAAATGCATTCGTCAGTAAACTTATCATATCAGGCAACAAAGTTAGAGGTGTATATTTTGATTTAAATGGCACAACCATGAGAGCTTACATGAGAAAAGAAGTCATTTTGTCAGCTGGTGTATTTGGAAGTCCAAAAATTTTGATGTTGTCAGGAATTGGAAAAAATAGTGATCTTTCACCTTTTAAAATTCCTCAAATCAAAGATTTACCAGTTGGCTATAATCTTCATGATCACGTAATGGCATCAATGAGATTTAGTTTTCTCAAATCAGTTGCACCTGATGACAATATTTTTAATTACTATAGCGCATTGTATACTTATTTGACTGAGAAAAAAGGTCCTTATGCTGGAATTGGTTGTGGAAATCTTTTAGGATTTATTAGCACAAAGAATCTCACAATACCTGACTCAGAATTCTTTTTCTATTGCCTTCCCAAGAAAACTATAAATTTCGATAAAATGTTTCAAGCACTTAATTATAAAGATGAATTTATAAATCAATTTGTGAATTTAAACAATGAAAATCCTATAATTTTGACCAATAATATTTTACTTCAACCAAAATCACGTGGAACTGTAAAACTTCGTAGTTCGAAATTCAGTGATCCTCCAGTGATCAATCCAAATTTTTTAGATTCTGAAGATGATGTGACAACATTAATAACTGGAATTCGCACTTATCGTAAACTTTTGACATCGAAAAATTTTGAAGGTTTAGAAATTATACCTCTTCGAGACATGATTCCTGAATGCGATAAGCTTGAATTCGATAGTGATGATTATTGGCGATGTTATCTTAAATACTTTTTAACTTCAGAATTTCATCCAGTTGGTACATGCAAGATGGGTAATAAAGATGATCAAAGTGCAGTTTTGTTACCAGATTTAAGAGTACGTGGTGTTCATAATTTGCGTGTAGTTGACGCTAGCGTAATGCCAAACGTTATTAAAGGTCACACAAATGCTGCCACAATCATGATTGCCGAAAAAGCTTCGGACATGATCAAAAACTTTTGGAACACGAATTAAATTTGGAAATTTCGAAAAATTTGAAATGAAATTTTCAAATAAAATTTTAAACAAAATTTCTTCAAATTTTCTATTAAATGTTTTTTTTTTTAAATTTCATTTCAGACTTTAGTCTTTATTAATTTTAATTATGCTTAAATATAAAAAAAATTAACGTACCATTTCAATTTAGAATTTCTTATTTAGACTTGTTGAATTTAGAAAAAATTCTTATTTTATAGATTAGAAAAATTTAAGTTTCGAATTCAACTTTGAAGTTTAAATCGAATTTTCGAAAAAAAAATAATTTCGAATTTTATGTCAGTTTTTAATTTTCGAAAGTGATATTCGAAAATTTCTATTTCGAATTTCAGTTGAAATTTTTTGAACTTTCAAAATTTTCTAATTTCGAATTTTAGATCAAACTTTTTGAACTTTTGAAATTTATTAACATAAATCTATTTTAGATTTTTTTTGTTTGCGAATTTAAAACCAAAAGTTTTTAATTTCAAATTGCTAATTATTATTATTTTTTTTTTTGAAAAAAATTATCATGATGGAAACTTTCATAAATGTTTCAAAACACAGTAATGTTTTTTCATATAATTTTAATCTCAGAAAAAATTTTATTTTTTAACAACAAAAAGCAGTAAATTACTAACCTTTTACGCCTTGAGGCCCTGGTGCACCAATACTCCCAGGTTCTCCTATTAATGTTATAAAATTAACAGGTTACAAAAACTTAAAGATATTAATCATTGTTTATTCAAATTTTGGAAAGCTTATTTTAACAAAATATATTTTTAAATCATGAATAATGAAATTATAGCTTAAATTTTCAGTTTTAAAAGAATAATATTTTATTTGAGCCTTCAAAATTTGAATAAAAGAAATGGATAGTTACATACCAGTAAGTCCTTGCAACCCAACAGGGCCAGGCAATCCTAAAAGACGTAATAGAAAAAGATTTCAAATAAATAAATTGCCATTAATATATGAAAAATATTCTAACCAATTTGCCCCATAGGTCCTGGTGGTCCAATTTCTCCAGAGCTCCCCTTTTCTCCTTTTTCTCCGGGGCTACCAGAATCACCTATTTGAAACGTACATCAAATGTTCTACAAAAGTTATTTAAAAGATTTTTTAATCGCATTCATTAGTTGAAATATTTATAAGTTTCAAAAGTGATTAGAGTAAAAGCACATAATTATTGACTTAATGTAGCTTTTCATAAATTTATATTTAAATTTCACTTAAATCACTTGATAAATAACTCATAAAATTTCAAACGGAATTGTCTCGATTCACTTCCATTTGCTTCCACATTAATGTTTTCTTAATATTTCCAAAATTTTATATCATAAATTGAATTTCATCTAATGAATGGTTTTACAGGTTAACTTAAACGAACCTTTATCTCCATCTTCGCCTGGGGGTCCTACCTAAACATTACAACCATATTTTTTTACTAATTTTTTAGATGTAGACATATTTTAACTTACAGGTCCTGAAAATAAATCAAAATTTTAAAATTAAATAAACATTTAAGATAAGTAATAAACTAACCAGGTGGCCCATTTAGACCTCTCAACCCAGGTAGGCCGTCTCTTCCAACTGGCCCCTATGAGAATATTAATTAGAATTATCAACAAACAGAAAAATGTCATATAAAAATTTAAAATATGAGAAAATAAATTTTTTAATCATAAAGTTTAAATTTTAGATGAATATAAATTTTATTAATATACTTACAGCTGGTCCAATCTCTCCTCTTTCTCCTTTTTGCCCTGCAGTTCCTGCAATTCCGGGGGGACCTTTTTTTTTCAAAAAATAAGTTGTTAATCTTATAAAGCTTTATATTTGCCATAAATTTAGACATTCACCAGTTCTTCCTTGCAGTCCTTGAATTCCCTCTGCATATACAAATTTGAATTTTTAGTTTATTTATTTAATACTGTAAATTTTATATTTGAACTAACCATTCCCAGGAGGACCTTGCTGGCCTTTATCACCTATAAAACAAAGAAGAATTAAAATTTATTTCAATTAAATGATTCTAAAATAGCTTCAACTAACCTTGAACACCTTGAAACCCTTGTGGACCGATCTCTCCTTTTTGTCCAACCAATCCCTTTTAAATATCAATGAATAAACAGTTAAAGAATCAAAAATTTTTAATTTTTTTAAGGCAAAGCAACTGCGGTTATTTTATGAAATTTTCGTCTTGAAAATTTATGAAAAATAATTTTTATATATTTAGAAAAAATCAAAAAAATTTTTACAGGGTCAGGGACGCTCATATATTTCTAATTTCTAATAACTGGAAGAATGTAAAAAAGAAGTTGATATATCAATCTGTAGCACTAATAAGTACTACTAAATTCTATTTTGCATTGAATTTTCTCAGTACATTTTAACAAATTTTCTGCTATTCTGTTATCTAGTCAATCTGTTTTAAAGCTTCAGAGAAAAGCATGATTGAAATTAGTATGAAACTGTTTACATTTTAAAAGTCAAATTAAAATTTATTAAAATTTAAAAAAGTAAACAATTCAGTGAGGAAAATCCCAAATTTTACTAAAGCATCTCAACTCACAAATCAAACATAGAATGATTGTTTATTTATTCATAAAGCTTCCACAATATTGCATAGTGATAAAAGAAATGATTTTCTTGTCCATTTAGTTTTGTTTTCAATCGTATTTTATTTTAAAATAATTTACTCACAGGCAGCCCTTGTAGCCCTCTTTCGCCTGGAAAACCCTTTTGAAACAATTAAAATGCATTAGATTTGATCAAAAGAAGTTACAATTGTTAGCTTACTGGTGGACCCTGGGCACCTGGTGGACCTTGTTTTCCCATTAATCCTAAAAATTAAAAGACGAATATGTTTTAATAAGTGTAATCTAAGTTTCTTTTTGTTAAATTTCAATAAAACATTTAAATCTTTCTAATGCAAGCGGTAGAAATTGAAAATCATCAAATGTAAATCACTGAGAATAAAAACTAAAAATTGCTTGAATTGCTTCTTTTCTACATCTTGTTCTGAAATCAAATACTCGATTTTCTTACCTGGTGCACCAACAGGACCTTCTTTACCAGCTTCCCCATTTAATCCTGGTTCCTACATCAAATTCTTTTGTTCAACATCATTGAATGAGAGAAAACATTCTTATCTTACCCCAGGTGGACCAGGATTTCCTTAAAAATAAAAAACCAATGAGAAAAACTATATTTGAAGTGTAAAAAGTGTTTAATACCTGGTTGACCCATTTCTCCTTGTCTTCCAGTCTATATTCAATAAATTAAAGAATATTTATTTGACGAACATTGTTACATAAATCATTTGATAATTACCTCGCCAGGTGGCCCTTGCATACCAATTTGACCAACTGGACCAGTTGCACCAGTAGCTAAATAGATTTTAAATGCACAATTGAAAATTTTTCATCATATGATGTCATATTTAAGAGATATTGATGAAATTCGTAGAAAATTAATAAAAGTTTTGGTTTTAGAATTTGTTTATTACCTCCAGGTTCCCCTCTTTCTCCTCTTTCTCCAGGCATACCAGCAACACCTTTTGTTTGTAGAAGGAAATCAATAAGATAGTGCATACTTTAGTCTTTATTCAGCAACAATACCTGGTTTACCATCCTTCCCTTGGTTACCCATTGGTCCTTTAATTTGAGCAATAAATTATTAATAAAGCAGTCAAAAAAATATTTTCATTGAATTTTAAAGTACTGACTCACACAAGTTGTTAGTTTAGGTTAAATTAATTAATTCAACATCATTCAGTCAATCTCATTCAAATATTTTCTGATCAGAAACGTTTTATTGCGACACAAACGGTTGAAAATTATTATAAATATACTTCAATTTTATGTCTTTAACAAACCTTGTGGTCCTCTCAAACCTTCTGCTCCTGGTACTCCCTAGAAATTATTCATAGAGCTGTTCTCGAGTGATTGATACTTACATGACATTAATAGCTATTTACCTGCTCCCCTGGTAGACCTTTTTCACCTGGGTTTCCTTGGTCACCTATAAAAAGAACATAAAACAACAATGATTGTCATGATTTTTCTATCAAATGCTTCTCTACAATATACTTTGTTTAAAAATTTAATATTTTTATATTTTTTGATTTTAAAAATATTTCAATAAAAGAATAATAATAGAAGAACGATTCTCAATTAGAATTCGCTCATGAGAGGCAAGTTCAATTTCTGTTAATTTTATTGCAAAAGATACTAACAAAAACACTTCAGTTAGATTTTTTAACGGAGAAAAAGCTTTTTAACTGGCATAAAGTTTGTGCCAATAAAGCATAGTTATGCTTAATTCTCAAAAATGTTGAGAAAAAATTGCAAAACTTTAAATTCAGTCAAATTTGTGAATCACTCAAAAATAAATAAAATACTTAACTTTTGGTCCAATTGGCCCAGCAGGACCTGTTTTCCCTCTCGATCCTCTAAATCCCTATAAATGAAAATAAAATAAATCAAATAGACAATTTTTTTGTAATAGTCTAAATGTTAGTTTCGGTAGAATGGACATGAAAGTTTCTCACTTTTTATCAGAGCTCGAAATCGTCACAATTACTATATGAGTAAGAAAATTTTATTACTTGAGTAAATTTACTCATGAGTTTACTTACTCATCCGTCAATTTCAGGCTCTTCTTTCTGTCAAGTGATTTTTTAATCAAGTTAATAAGTTTTTAAAAAGCTGTAAAAAATTTCTTTTTGTCTTTAAGTAAGATTTGCCACTTTGCTTACATGTCCATCCCCCTGATTAATTTATTTAAGTCAATTTCGAAAGAAATATCTTACTCTTGGACCAGTTTCACCACGTTCTCCTACATCAATATCATAAAGTCACTAAAAAGTCTTTATTAGATAAATAGTTAATCATAAATCACCTTGTTGACCAGCAACGCCCTATAAATGGATTTTTCATCAGTTTATTTTCTTTTTTTCTTGAAAATTTCTTTACCCTTTCACCTAAATTTAAAAAAAAGACGAACAAAATTTTAGTAAAATTTCATTTAAATTGAAATAAATTTTTATAAAAAGTTCAATATCAAGATAAAATGATTTAATTTTGAAATTTATTTACCTTTTAGTCCAACGGTTCCAGTTGCTCCAATACTTCCTTTATCACCTATAAAATAAATTAAAATTATTTAAATAAATTCTTTTATTAACCTAATAATGATCATTTACCTTTTTCACCAGTAGATCCCGGGTATCCTAAAATCAGATTAAAATTCAAATTGCAAATAATTCAATAAAGAATTTGGTAAAAAATTACAAAAATTTAAAAAAAAATATTAAAATATTCAAATTGCAACTTATTCTTTTATCAACGAATATATCACGTTTAAATCATAGTTTCTTGTCCGCTTGTAAACGTGATATGTTGTTAATACTTTATTTTTATTTTTAACGAATTTTTGAATTTTAAAATTTAATTATGCTCAATCAATTTAAGTTTAAAATTATTCGTTAAAAATGAAAAAAAAAAAATATGTCAACAACACGTAGCGTTCCCAAGCGGTCACCCATCTAAGTACTAACTACGCTCGACGTTGCTTAACTTCGGTGATCGGACGAGAACCGGTGTTTTCAACGTGATATGGTCGTTGACGAAAGTCATGATTGCAATTTATTAATTAAAATAATTTTTCATACTTTTAACGTTTATTATACACGTTTTTCACTCACCGGGGAACCCTTGCAAGCCTTGTTTTCCTTTTTCGCCTGGTAGCCCGATTGCTATAAATAAATAAATCATTTACCACAGATCAGAGTTGAAATTATTTGAAAATTAGTTGAAAATTTCATCTAACAGAACTAACTTCAACTAAATTTAATCGACTAAAATTTTTCAAGAAAATTCAGCTAAATTTAGTAAAGTAAAAATCAGCTAAAAGTTTAACGAATATGTCTTCATTTTTAATAAAATTAGTTGAATTTTAGTTAATTGCAAAATGGATACGGACTCTGGCTCAGATTATTATAGAGTAACTCATAAGTTTTCTAGCACTGATTAAGTAATTTTTACCTCCCGCTTCTCCTCTTGGACCTTCAAAACCTTTTGGCTGTTAAAACAGTGATTAATTTTTAAAGAAAAATTTAAAATATTTTTTTTCATTGTAACTGACCCCTTCAGGACCTTCAGCACCTGTCATTCTGTAAAAATAATTCATCATAACAGCTAATTTGTGCAAAAATCACTAAATTCTTTCAAATGATCATTTACCCAATAGGCCCAATCAATCCTCTTTCTCCAGTTTCACCTCGTTCTCCTAATAAAATAAAAAAAATGGTCAAATAAAAATCAATATTAATTTCAAACAAAAATCAACTTCAGAATTACCTTTTTCACCAATTTCTCCTGCAAAAGATTTTGATATTTTATTAAAATACATAAAGTTTTTATAACAATTTTCATACATGACTTGCCTTTGTCTCCTCTGTCACCTTTTTCGCCATATGTTGAATTAATGATAACATTATTTCAAACTTTAAATTATAATAATTTCACCTTTATCTCCAGGAGCTGTTAAATAAAGTAAATAAGCGATTTTTGTTGAGTTTTGAAACTATTTTATTGCTCACCTCCTCTTGCTCCTTCGTCACCTTTTGGACCTGAAAATGAAAAATACAAAATATCGTTTGAGAGTGAATAAACTTTAAATATATGTGAACAAACCTTTACTTCCTGGGAAACCAATTTGTCCTAAAAACAAAGTTCAAACTCAAATAAGTTACTGATTA
Source organism: Polypedilum pembai (assembly GCA_014622435.1). Lineage (NCBI taxonomy): Eukaryota > Metazoa > Arthropoda > Insecta > Diptera > Chironomidae > Polypedilum > Polypedilum pembai. Next base: position 25,238 of record JACWBX010004182.1, read on the forward strand.
CTGAGTTTTTATTATGAAACTAAATACAGAACTCAAAAATTCATAAAAACTTGAGAAATTTAGAAATTATTTCTCTCTCATTTAATTTTAGATTCATTGCAACTTTTATGACTTGTTGATAGCTTTTGTGTTCTGACACATACCCGGAATTCCTTGCGGACCTGTTTCACCTTTCTGACCCGTACTGTAATATTAAAAATGATAAATTTAATTATTTTGCGAATGTCTAATACTCACAGTCCAGGATTACCAACACGACCATCAGCCCCTGGTGCACCAGGGCTACCTATTTTTAACAATGATATTAATTAGTTTAATTAAAGAACTAAGTAAAAAAATTATCTACAAAAAACTATGCCTAAAACAAGGGAAAAGAACTTCAACTTTATGCGACATTTTGCAGCTTTTTTGCAACGTTTTTCGGAAGTTCTTTTGCCTTGGCTTTAATTATTTTTATCTCAATCGTTTGTCAATTGATGGCAAAACATACCTGGGTAGCCAGTTTTTCCAGGGGGACTTTAAAGAATTTTGAAATTAATATTTATTAATAATAATTTTGATTTTATTCAAAACAGGTGAGTATGATCTTACCCAGGTGGCCCAGAATTTCCTTGAGGACCAACGCTGCCTTGAATACCTTGATGTCCCTTGGGACCAATTGGCCCTATAAAAAAAGAAAATTTGATTTGAATCTGTTAGTTTTCAATTTATAATAACAATTTGTTTAACCTCAATTAAGTATTTTAAACAGTCTTAACAATATTTATAAGTTTACTCACTACAAAATATTTTATAATTGAATGTAATTACCTGGAGGACCCATTGGACCAGTTGGACCCATGTTTCCTTTACTAGAAAGAAGTATAGCAGTTTAAAATGAATAATTAAAATTTTGAAATGTTCAAACCATTCATTTTTTTTATATTTTTACCTTCCTTGCAGTCCTTCACTTCCTGGGATCTAAAAACATAATTTTATTGTATTTGAGTCAATTAGTAACATCAAATAACACACCCCAGCTGGTCCGATTGGACCTGGTAATCCTCTCGCTCCTACAATAAGAAAAATTAATTTATTAGTTACATAAATTAGTTCTCATAAAATAAGATTTGAAATTTAAAAGACAATTGCATGTAAATCTGAGAAAATCTTTAAAGTTGTTTAGACTGAAAAATAAATTTATTTTACTAAGAGTTGTTGCCGGTTTTCGCTGGTCTCAAAATCTAAGATTTATATTTTAAAAAACTCTTTTGTTATTGATTCTATAAAGCCCCACAAGTAAAATAAAAATAACTCAACAACAACTGCTACTAAAAAACTTCAAATTATTTTTATTTTACTCGTGGAAATCTATAAAAACAGTAGCAAAAGAATTCTCTGACTTTATTCTTTTTAATTTAAGAATTTTGATATTTTTTTCAAAAACAATACATAAAAATTTATTTTTATCTTGAAAACAATTACATTAAAAGTTTTATCTTAATTTTCCATTTGTTGAAAATATATGTTAAGGGTCTTATACATTTCATCATCATTAAATGCTTTTTCGGACCAAGCTTCATAAATAAATATTTGTGTATTTTCTTTCTCAATCCATTTTTGTTCAATTTTGACAAAATTTTGATTTTTAAAAAACTTTTTCAAAGAACTTTTATCAAATATTCTTGACTCGTTTTCTGCTAAATTCAAATTTATTTTCAAATGTTCCAAAGTATTGTCAGGAAATCGAATGCAACTGAAGAATGAATTTAAATATTGAAATATTTTTGAATGCCTCATGTCTTTGAGACAAAACAAGTAAATTACTTTAATTTTCTCATTCTTTATTTCAATTATATTCTCTGTGATTGATTCAAAGTCAATTCCGAATATTTCAATTGTCTCCAATTTAGGAAATGTTTCTATTGTCTTCTGAATTTGATAAGATGTGACTTGTTCCATTCTAGTTAATGAATTTCCATTTAGTTTCAAATTTGTAACATGTTGACCAATTAGACGAAGATAATTAACAAATTTGTCAACAATTATTTTATTTTCATTCATTTCAAGACAAATATTGATTGATTTCAATTCTCTTGATATAAATAACATTGTTTGAAGTTGATTATATTGAAAATACTGAAAAATAAATAAATTTTTTAGTTTTGAGCTTAAAACAATAATCAAAATTGTTACTGGCAAAGCTCAACAGTTTGATAAATATCTCAAAATCGAAGTTGTATATTTTGAAAATTTCTTTTGCTACTGATTATATACAGCTCTATAAATAAAATAAAAGTTATTTGAAGTTTTACGATTGAGCTGGCCGGAGATTTATTTCAATTTTAATATCGTCGGTTTTGAAATTTTTAAAAATTGATGTATCTCAGCCTAAACAAAAGTAAAAATCTTCAAATTACTTTTATTTAACTCATGGAGATCTATAAAATCAGTAGCAAAAAAGTTTTCTAAATTGTGAATCTTTAATTTTTGGGATATTAAACAAAATCGGTGAACTTGCCGGAAACAACTTTGTCAATAACAATAAAATTTTTACCTCTTCAAGATTGAAGGAAATTTTCTTCTTTCCATTTTTTGCAATTTTAACTATACCATTTGATAATTTTGAACGATTTCTATTGAAGTCACAACTGCAATCTTTTAAAATTTCATTTCCATTCACAATTGAATTTAAATCAATGAATAAAAGTTGATGATCAATTTTTTTATAAAATAAATGACATTTTTGATAACCAAATCCAATTTCTGTACAGAATCCACGATAAATGTCATAAAAATTTGGAAAATCTCTTTTGATTCTTTGTTGCAGATTTTTAATATTATTGTGTGTCAAAATTATACCCAAAGTTTCAATATTTGAATTGTCATGTTTCGTTGAATAAATTATATCATCAGGAATTTCATTATTTAAAACTCTTAAGTTCGTGTCTAAGACAGCAAAACTTTCAAGTTTTTTGAATAAATTAAAAATTTTAGAATATTCTTTGCAATATTGAGTTGTTGGTGATTTTGTTAAAAGTAATGATTGAAGTTTTGGAAAATTTTGAGCTATGACTTGATAAGGAAGCTCACATGGAAAAAATAATGACAAGTTTTTCAAATTCGGCAACGAAAGTGAGCACAAATATTCCTCAAATGAATTTTCACGTCCACTTTGAAAAATTTCCAATGATTTCAAATATTTTAGTTTCGTAATTTTCATAAAAGTCGAACGTTTAATTCCAGCATTTAAATCAAAACTCAAAGACTCTAAATTTTTCAAATTTTGACAAATTGTGTACAAAATTTTTTCAGTTGTTCGACGAATAAAAACAGATTTTAAAAGTTTTTGTTTCATCAAAAAATTGACAATATTTTCTTCTTCATGTGGTGGCAAAATAGCAAATTCTATGGCTTCCAATTCATATCGATCAAGTACATTTAAAAGCTCTGGATAATAAAAACCAGAATATTTTCTTAAATTTTTCAAATTTGAAACAAAATTGATGTATTTGTGAATAAGATCGTAGTCAATGTCATCATAAATATCGTACAATTCTAATTCTTCAACATCAAAAATTTCCAATTCATCCATTAAAATTTCACCAAAAGTATGATTGTCAATTCTTAACTTTTTTAGCTTGAATGAGTTTTTTGTAAAGCCTTTATATTTTGGTTCTCCATCAATGACATATTTTATCGATATTGAAAATGACTGAAGATTTGGCATTAAATGAAGATAATTTGTTATAATCAGTGGTTGTTCATAAGAAGTCAACTCAGTTACACGATTTCCATATGATTCCAGAAATGTTATGAATTTTTCATCAAATCTATTGATTCTATTTTCAATAATGACAGAAATACTTGATGAGTCATCCAGAAGTTCATTAAAGTTGAAATTTAAGTTATTCTAAGAAATTTTGAAATTAAATCAATGCATAAAAAAATTTAACAAAAAGAAACTTACCAAATAATCTGAGTTTATTTTTAGCTTTACATTATCATGATGTAATTTTGTAAACACTTCATAAAATTTCTTACAAACAAGCGACAAGTTTTTCACATATTTTACTTCAGTAAAGATTTTTAAAAGAATTTCATTTGGTAAATTTAAAATATTTGTTGTTAACTCCATTTTAAGTATGAATTATTATGAACACAATTAATAATTTAATGAAATTGTTTGAAAAAGGATTGGAAGCATCTTTATCATAAAAAATTTCATTTTTAGAATTTTGTTCAAAACTTTCAGGTAATTTTTCAAAATAAAAAACAGCTAAGAAATGTTTTTCAATATCATATTAAGGTAAGATGAAGAAACTCCAATTAATCGCCATTTTTTTCGAATTTTAATTAATTCGAATGTCTTTGAAAAAGCAAAGAAATCAAAAGATTTCTTAGTCTTTATATAGAAGAGCTTTAAAGCTTTTTAAAACATATATGAAAAAAGTTGAAAATAAAAATTTTATGTTCATGCAACTGTCTTTATGGATTCTATATTAAATAAGATAAAACATCACCTGTAAAACCACGAGGCCCGATTTCACCAGGTGCTCCTTGCAATCCCTATTATTTCATTGAAAATTATTTCATAAAGTAAATCATTCATAAAAATTAGCTTGCCTGTGGTCCATCATCACCATGAACACCTTCGACACCTTTATTTCCCTATAAATGGATCAAATAGTTATGAAAAATAATAAATCTTTTAATGTGCAGTTTAAAGAAATATTTAACTGTTTCAAATTATTGTTTTGTCACCAACCTTTTCTCCAACTGATCCTGGTCTACCACGGTCTCCTTTTTCTCCTGAAATAATTTGCATATGTTAAGTAAAAATATCAAAAAAATGTTTTTAAAAGAATTTTTTTACTCACCTGGGATCCCAATTGGACCTAATGGACCCGGTTCTCCTTTCAAACTGTAAAAAGTTTTAATTTACTTCTCTAATGTATTCATAGCTCAGCTTTTTTTCAATAAATTTTCATATCTTTAAAATTTCTATAAAATGTCAAATTATAATTACCCCTGAGGTCCGGCTAATCATTTCATCAATAGGAAAACAAAACAAAATTTAGTCATAATACGAATTTAACTTTTTGAATGAGAAAAATATACCTATTCCTCTTTCTCCATCTCTACCAGCTCTACCTAAAAATAAAATTTAATTTTAAAACATTTAACTCATGGAAACGAAATAGTTTTAATAAAGGCTAAGTCTCTTGTAAAAAGTTAAATCAAATATGAAAAGTTAAATAGATCAAATCAAATAATTAACTTTTTCAATGAGTATCTCAGCCTTGGTTTTATTTTAATTATTAACAAAAAGCTCGAATAATCAATTTATTGTGAATGATTTTTACACACCTCGTTTTCCTTCGCGGCCAGTCAAGCCCATAGGACCTAAGAAAAAAACGTAAAATAGAAAAATGCTTAATCGTGACATCATAAAACTCATGCCTGTCATTCCTATAGGACCCATTTCTCCTTGTTCGCCAACATCTCCTTTTGGCCCTTGAGCACCAGTTTTTCCCTACATTAAATATTTATATAAAAATTTTATAAGAAATCATTCAAATTCAAATTTTTCATTCTTTTATTTTTTAAAGAAATCATATCCAAAGGTGAACTTAAGTTTTATTGAAATTAATTATTAATATCAATAACTTACTTGTAGCCCAGGCAATCCTGTTAAACCCATTGGCTGTAAATAAAATCAAATTTCATTAAATCAAAATATTTTTTAATAAATTTTTAAAATCATACTCCTTCAGGTCCTTTCATTGCAAGCTAAAAATAAAACGAAACGATTAAAACAAGTATTGAGTTAAAATTAATTGCCATTCTACCATATGTTGAGCAAGCATTTGTCTAAATGCTTCAGCTTGAGTATCAGGACCTTTTTCATTGCCACTTTGACTTAATGGGATGATGAAAACATGACCTGGTGCACCAGGTGCTATAAAATTGACAAATTTAATTAATTTTTAATCAATTTAGACTATGAACTTTCTTACATCCTAAAGTTCCTGATAATCCTTCACGTCCATCTTCACCACGTTCTCCTTTTTCACCCTTTTGTCCTTTTGGTCCTATTATAAAAATTAAAAGAATTAAATTACATAGTTAAATTTCAGTCCGCTGTTCATGTATGAATTTTCTTAGACAGTAGATTTTAGTGCAAATTTTATATAGAAATTTTTTTGTTAAAGTCTGCTCTTGGCAAATTCAAACTTGACTGTGTAAAGGAATATAAATGCACTGAATATTAAATTTTAAATATATTGCAAGGCAAAACTACGGTTATTTTGTGTCATTTTGTTCAGTTGTTTTGTCTTGATTTTGCATGTTGTGTGTACTTTTAAAAATAAATTGATAAAGTTAATTTCGAAATAAATTTAATAAAAATTTTTATCCTGCATATAATAAAATTAAGACATTTACCAACAATTCCTCTTGGACCAGGTAGTGATTTGATTTTAACACCATTAATTATTGTTGTGAAATTTCCACTTTCATTTGTGCTATCAGTAGCACTTGCATCATATTCTTGTCCATCATATTCTTCATTATTAAAATTAACTTCAGAATTATAATCAACATTACGGTAAGTATAAGTTTCTTCATTATTATTATTGTCATAATTTAAAGTTGTTGGTTGAATTGAAGTAGTTTCAGCTCTAAAGATTTCATCTTCATTTCCAGAATTTAATGAATCATAATAATCATCTTCGCCATTAAAACCAAGACCAAGACTTTCTAAATCAAATGAATTGTCACGTGTTGATTCATCATTGACTTGTCTCACTGCTGTTCTATCACGAGACTTTTTTGAACCTTTGCTACTTTTAGATTTTGATTTGCCTTTTCCATTAGATTTTGATGAATTTCTACGAGTTGTTGATTCTTTTAGAATTGTTGTTTGCTCTTCATAATAACCACCAGCACAATCTGGTGCATATTTTGAACACAATTCATAAGCAGAATCTGGCACATTAGTTATTGTCAAAAATTGTAAATCTCCAGTAAAATATTCTTCTTCTTCATCTAATTGCACACCCATAAAAATCAATCCATCATTATTAATTCTTGAACTCAATGATCGAGAAATTTTTCTCGTAATTTGTTTATTGCAATCAAAAATTAAAGTCAATGAATCTCCTTTAACACTTAATGCAATTCGATGCCATTTTAAATCATTTGTGCTTGCATCAAAACTAATAAAATTGTCATCAATAATTGATTCATCTTGGTAGAGCAAAGAAATTTCAGAACCAACATAAAGTACAAGCGATTCTTCACTTTCTGATGTATAGATTGAAAAGACAGGAACACGAGCTGATCTCTGTCTTGCTCTCAATACAACCATGATTGAAAAATCAAGTGGAAATTTATCGGGAAATAACTAAAAATAATTTCTTAATCATTCAATTGAAACAAAAAAAATAAAAATTCTTTACATCACGTGTGGCTACAGTTATCATAGTTCCTTTGTTAATTGAATAAGCAACCGCTTTATATTTCTGATAAGCATTTCGTTGACTTCCACACATTCCAATTGTTGATGCATTGATCCCATTAGGAAGGTCAGGAATGCCCAAGCTTGTTATCATGTCAACAGCTAAATTAAAATTTATTGCTCATTAAGTGGCGTCTACTGATAAGAAGTTCATGGCGTGGGAAAAATTTTTAATTTCTCTCATGAGAGAAAGAGGGAATTTCATTACGTCAGTAGACAGTTCATTCACTCATAAATTCTTATCGCTTATCGCGTAAAAAAAGTAGGTCAAGTTAGAAAAAAGTTCATTAACATAGTAAGCAATGATTTGAATATTTTCGTTTCATTCAAAATTTTTAGTGACAATGAACATTTTTCGAGCGATTCTAAATTTTCTGTGTTACATTTTTGGTTTTTTTTTGGGTCTTTTTCGACGTTCAAAGCCAAAATCAAATAGTAAACATCGTGTGAAATTTAGCAAAAGCAATGAACAAATTGTAGAAAAACAACAGAGTTTTCATCGACGAAAAACTCCTGCTTATGGACTTTCGAATAAATTTGACAGTGATGAAGAGATGGAAAAAGAAACTTTGATAGAAAGTAATGATTTACGTGAATTTCATGGAGGTTTGTTTATAATTTTGAATTTCATAAATTTATTTTCTAATGTTTATAAATTCATTTTAGATCGTTTAAAATCAAAAACATTGGAAAAACTTATCAAAAAATTTCCTCAATTGTCAGATATTGATGTTGTCGATAATTATAGAAATTTGTGCAATGAACATTCATTTTTAAAAATTCTTTATCCTGGCACAATTCATTACATTATTGAAAACGATCTTCCAGAATTGAAGAATAAGACTTTTGAACAAACTATCGATAATTTATTGAAAGAATGTCGTGCACTTTCTCGTTTCGAATCATTAGAACATACTCAAATGTGAAACCAGGATGAAATAAAGAAAAATTTACTCACATTGCTCTTTTGCTGCCATTGAAATTTTGATATTTTCACATACAAATATTAGAATTATTATCACTAACGTGATGTCATTTATACACTTTATTAACCTCATTTTGAATATTCTTTCTTTTTCTTTTTAGCTATTTTTTACTTAATCACATTTTTTCAAACTGACTGACAGCTTTTATAAGTTTATTTTTGTCGTTGTTATCAAAACTCTGAAGAATAAAATTTGAAATTTTAATTTTCTTCAATTTTCAAATAATTTTTTGGAATATTTAATTTCTTCAAACACAAACTTTCTAAGTTATAAAAACTTTTCAGATTTCTATTATTTATTTTCACAAATTTTTTAACCATAAAATCTTCAAAGGGTAAGAATTTTCACTTTAGATCACAAAAGAGCACTTTAACGAACGTTAAACCGAAGTTCTTATTCCTTTTAGTTGTTTATATAAAAACAATTTCTCACTTAAAGAAGATTTTTAAATATTTTAATTTTTCCTTTCAATTTAATTTGTTCAGAGTAGAGCAATAGAAACTTATCATCAGAATCAATTTAATTTCACACATTCAAATAAAAAACTTTAGCATGTCACAAATTCATATCAAAATAGTTGACGAATTAAAATTTCTAGATTAAAGTCTGATATCATCTCTTCACATACAAGCCAAGGCCTGAGATATTCTTGATATTTCGCATTAGAGTTGTAAAGGTAAAATATACTTTGTAGCTTTTGGCTACTTTCTACAGTAGGTTTTGGCAACTGTAGCCACTGGCTACTTTTTAAAAAGTAGTAGTGGCTACAGTAGATTTTGGCTACTGGCTACGGACCAGTAGTTTAACAATTCTTTTTCGCATCAAAATATCTTTGCTTTTCGAAAAACAAAAATGTTTTTCAAAGGGACTTAACTAAGGGACTACTAAAAGAGCTAAAGCTAAACTATTACGATTTTTTTAGTCTTGTAGTAAAAGAGAAAATCGCGATATCAAAAATATCAAAGAGTTCTCAGACCTTGTTATAAGCAATAAAAATGCAATTTATAATAAATTTTCAATAAAAAGTCCATTTCACAATTTCATTTTTGTTTTTCTTTCTAAAGATTCTCTCTCATATTTTACAAACAGAACCTCTCACAAATTTTGAACACAAGTGATAACATTTTGACATTATGAGGAAGTAATGAGCACTTTATCTACAAAATTCATTGAAGAATCACACAAAATTAAGAAATTTTAGATGTTTTAAAGCTGAATTAGATTTATTTGAATGAAATTAAAAAGAAACTAATTTAATAATTTTTCTTCACTATTTAGATAAAAAGAAATGTTTTGAAATTATTTTAACTTGATTCTAAATCTTTTTCTTTATATTTTCAATTAACTTTCATTTAAAACACTTTTATTACATTCTTATCATGTGTTAATTGTTGTTACAGTCAATTAATTGAGCAATAAAAATCACTTAATAATTGATAACCTTTGACACTGAGAGTCTAAAGTGACGCGGAAACAGTGCTCTTCTGTAGTTAGCACTTTTCTCTCACTTTTCACTATTCACTCTCACTATTCTCACTCTCTTTTTTTAGCTCACTACACTGATCACTTCACTTTTTTCACTTCACTTTTTTCACTTCACTTGTTTACTTACCAAAATCAACCGACAAACTAAAGTTTGTCTCTGATTTGTTGCTTCTTTTATAGTCAATAGCTTATCAATTTTTACTCAAAAATCTCGTGCTCAAAATACTGATTACTGTCAAATCTAATTTTTTTTCATTCAAGCATCTTATTTGATAACCTTTAAAAGTCTAGCAAAATGCAAAATGTTATATTTACTACAAACGTGACATGACACGACTTAACACTAGCACACACAATGATTTTTGATTTTATCATCATCCGATATTGGCAAAGTGTTTATGTCAATATTTATATTTACGTATTGAAGTGAGAACAGCAGCGTCAAAAATGATTCGGCCATGTTTGCATAGCATCATCAATATGAAAAGTGTGAGACAATCGATATTTTTTTTTGTTCAACTAGAATTGGGTGTGTGTGTGTGTGTGTGCGGAATTGTTTACAAATGGATCTCGTTCACTTAACACTGTTCAATCCCAAAGTTGCTTTGTCGCATACGAAATGAGTATTCAGTTGCTTTTTTAAGGTTTACCATTGAATATTGATTCTAGTAAAGTATCACGAACTCAGTGGCAATAAGAGAGAGAAAAATTTTAATCATTAAATGTAAAAAAATCTCTCTTATTTTTCACTCAAAGCCATTATTATTTAATGTTGTTCATATTTGTAAATAAAAGCGAAAATTTGTTGCGGGAAGATGAAGCATTAAATGAGGATTTGGTAAATTGAATAAAATAACAAGCCATAAGCTCTCATAATAGCGTTAATGTAAGATGTTCGTGATCAAGAATCATTTTGGCAAGACACAGATAACATTTAACCATGAAATGTAGGAGAATTTTCATTAATTTGATTTCATGATGGATAAAATATGTATTTTTTGATGGATTTCATCCGATTTGAGATGGGAAGGAATTACATTTCGATGGATTCGTGCAACGATGATGTTGAAATGAGATTATGCTCTAAGGGCAACACCCACATTTACCGTAACTTTTCAATTTTCTCCTTTTTCTATTCTATTCGCTTCGAATATCGTGTCATAAAGCAAGCATCTGAAGTTTTTCTCACACGTTGCCAACATGTTAGAAAAGCATCAAATGTTCAACTATCTGTATGTTCATGATGTTAAAGAGAGGAGAAAAAAATAAATAACATGCGGCATGTTTTCTAATAAAAGAAATTGTCAGTCAAATAAAAAATTGAATTTTTTCTTTTTCTTCATTTTAAAAAAATAACGGTAATATTAAATATAAAATTTATTTTTTTCAGAAGGGGAAAATTTGACGAAAGATTTTAAAATTTTGTTTTTCTTTCGTTATTTTGGTTCATATTTGTTAACGAAATTTTATAAAATTGTATTAGAACAAATTTTCCAGCTTTAAACTACTAAGATTACTTTAATAAGATGCTAAAGAAACGTTTTGAATACTTGATTAGAGCCAAGATGCTGAAATTGTTGAAGAAACCTGAATTTATTTTTTCTTTCGGTAAATTTTGCCGTTTTTGATAATTTTTTAGATTTTCCGTCAAATTTATTTTCCCGTTAATTTTTTATTTAGAAAATTCCCCTGGTATTTTCAAACGATCGTTAGGGAATTTCGAAAATTCAAAATTTTTTCGAAAAGGAGTATGAAAACACGTTTAAAATTTTTTTTCAACGGTCAAAATTTTGATTGAAATTACCAGGAAAATTCCAAATAAAATACATTTTGAAATCATTAAAAGAAATAAAAAATGAAAAATAGACTCAATAAATAAACTGAACAAACTTTATTCTATTTGAAATACAAATGATAATAAAGAAATTTTCAATTCTCAAAAATTTTAACTTTTCAACTAAATAAATTCATGATGTATTACTTTTTCTTGAAATAAGGAATTAATTACTAACATTTAGAGTAGATAATTTCATCCGTAAAATAAGAGCAAAATGCCACAAACATATATACACATATACACGCATGACAAAGTAAGAGTAAGAGGAAAAATGGCAATAAATTATGAAGGTAAAAGCATGATTAATTATCTGCTTAGCTTAGAAACATACAATGTCAACATGTGGATTTTCTCACCATAAAAGAAGATGTACATACATATACATCTATAGATAGAAACTCTGAGCTTCTTAATTTACGACTTGGAATGAATTTAGGCCTTAATATCAAAAAATACTTTGCACAATAAAAGAGAGAAAAGAGAAAGGAAAAAACCAGAAAGTAATAAACAAAGTTGCGGTTATGTCAGAGAGAAAGAGAGAAAGAAGCAGTGAGATAGAAAATCATTTTGTTTGTGAAAAAGTCTTAAGGCTTTATATACACAGAATAGAAAAGTTTGTTTCTAACTTTTTCATTCACAATGTATACACGATGATGATGAAAAAGAAGAAGTAATGAAAATGATAATGAAAAATTCATGTCACACACCTAATCGTAGTCGAAACACTTTACCGACGGAATTAGAAATTACATTGTGGGTGTGGAAATTCATTTAAAAGGATGTGCCTTTTTACTTCCTTTTTGGCTCCTGCTTTTTAGCCATATTGCTTCCCTTGTGTTGCTTTCTGACTGTATTAATGTGACCGCAAAAAAAAGTCGTCGACATCGTCGTATATACATGCTTTTGCTGATGAGAAATCAAACATCTGTGGTGTTGCTACTGCTACACTTTTTTTTGTGAAAATGGCAGAAACTCAACAAGGCATTTGAGCAAAGCACTCGACTGGAGAGCTTTGTATGTGATAAAATCATTTTTTTCTTCTCATTCACTTTTCTCTCTTGTTCATTCATGATGTTGTGGCCGAGAATATGTGTGTGTATATATGTGCGTGTTTGTATATGCGTACATATATATTGTTTAATTTCGACAGAGTCATTATGATGAAAAGTCCATGTTTTCATTTCAAAAAGTCCAAATATCATTATATGCAGAGAGAAATGATGACATGTGTGTGTGTGTGGTGTATGCATACCTTCATGCTGTGTCTGTATATTGTGTATGAATAATGAGATGAATTGTAAAAGCTTTTTACGAAAGCAGAACAGTGAAAAGCGACCACAATAGCAGGAAAATGAATAATTTATGACATTAGGGATTAAGTGATGGCAAAATTTTAGTCAGTGACTAATTTTTGTGCTGCCAACCTGACAAATCTCCATTCTTACAACATTTTCTTTCTCGCTCATGCAATATCTTCGTCTCACTCACACATATAGTCTTTTATCGTGAGAGATATTTTATACATGATGTAGAAAACTCAAAAACTCTCTCATATCTTTCCATTTTAAATTTAAGGGACTTTTAGCTCCGCCCAACATGAACAAAATTCTTTTAACATTATAATTTTTCCCTTCGTGATTTTCTCTTCTCCTACAACCGCACTGAAATACACTTTTTGGCTGGCATTAAAATTTATTAACAAGCCGTCGATGTGATAAGACATCTAGTTGTGTCGAGTTAGGGTGAAAAAGTTAGTTTAGATCAATTCGCTTTGTGCCGTTGTCGCAAGTGAACGTAAATTTGTGAAACTTCTCGGATAAATTTATTTCAAATTTTATTTGTGTAAAAAAATGTGAAAAATATTAAAATAAAAAAATAAAGTGAAAATTAGGAGTAAAATAAATTTTTATTAAATTATTAAAAATTTTCAAAGTGGATTATTTTCAAGTGAATCTTAGAAAAATGGGAACAGGTTAATAAAAAATTTTAATTGACAAATTGGTGAATTATTTATGAAAATTGATATGAAATCTTTCGGATAAATACGAAATAGATGCCGCTTCAAAATGATTTAGGCGCCCTCTACAATTTCCATAGCGGAATTTTTTGTAAATAATATCACAGGCAATCACAGGCTGCCTGTGTAACAACACTGATT
>JACWBX010004182.1:40877-61980 GCA_014622435.1 Polypedilum pembai
CAATCACAGGCTGCCTGTGTAACAACACTGATTTCGTTTAAGCAAAAATTTAATTAAATTAATAAAAATAAATTGGTGAAAAACACTTTGTTGTGCGATTTAAAAATTTAAGTAATTTCGATATTTAAAAATTTTAAAAGGAATAAAATTATTTACATGGACTTATTTGTGAGATGAAATAATGAAAAGAAACAAATTAAAAGAAAAATTTAAGATTTTTGTGATTTAAATTTTGGAATTTTTCATACAAGGGAAATTTAGTGATTTTTGGAGATTTTTTTGAATTTATTTATCACAATTTTCAGCGATCTTTAGCGATTTTTGTGATTAATAGTGATGCAGTGCAATGAATTTTTATGCTGAATCGCGTTTATTATCCCATAGTTCTACGTATATTAAATTTGATCACAAAACATCTAAATCATTCTCTGTTGTCATTTTCAATGGAATTTTTTTAAAATAATCTAAATTTTTTTAAATTCCACTAATCAACTGTTATGTTTAACAAAAATTAGCAAAACAACAAATAAAATTAATTTCTTTTTAAATTTGAAATAGAAATAAACAAAACAAACAAATTTTTGAACTTTATTAAAACTCATTAGGAAGCTACATATTTTTCGATTAAAATGAATAATTAAGTAATATTCTGAAAGTGAATATTCTTCACTTATTTAATAAAAAATTGTTTATTTTAACAGTCAAACGGTTTTCAAATTTTCTTTTTGAAATTTTGCATTATTTGAATTTAAATATTGAAAAATTTAACTGACGATTTTTCTATTGCACTGTTCAAAAACAAAAATAAGAAAAATTATTATAATTATCAATTATTAAATATTTTGCCTTACTTATTTTAAAATTCAGTTTTTAAAAATAAAGAAGTTTACTCTAACACTTTTTAAAACTCTTCTAATTCAATTTAAATTGAAATCAATCGGAATAATTAGATGTAACCGAAAACAAAAATAAAAATTTCACACCAGTTATTAAAATTTCACACAATTTATACACGCTACTCGTTAAAAGAAAGACATGAAAAGAAAACATTGTGACTTCCTTTCTTTGTTATTGTTATTAAAAAAATTTAAAATCTCTCACAATTTATTTAAAATAATATTTTGATAGTCATTGAAAAATCATTTAAAAATAAAGAGTAAAAGTGTGGCAGTGATTTACTGTGAAAGTGTAAAAATTTAAATGCTCACAAATTGCTCTAATCTTCAAACTTGTGCACAACAATAACAAAAAAAAGTGAGCGACTTAATTTCCTCTTCAAATAATGACACTTTTATAAAAGAAGAACAGAGAGAAAGAAAGAGAGCAAGAGAGGGAATTGCGACATTTACTGCATTTTACAGTCATGTATTTTCACAAGTGTTTTTCTTCCCTCCCTTTTTTTCCATTTCGTTAACACTCGACTGCTTACCCTTTTTGCTTCTTGCCCGCTTACTGAAAATTTTCATTGTAAATATTGAAGTTTTAAATTCATCGCACCTAATTTTATTACAATCGAGAGTTCGAGGGCGTTAATCCCTGCAAAAATCTACCTCATTTCCGGATAATAAACAAAAGGCGTAAAGCAAGCATAAGCGTGAATCAACAAACAGAGAAAATTCACTCTGCTTTTTTTCTACTGATGGAAAAAAAACTTGACTAAGCATAAAATGAACAAATCTGAATTACAACCGCTAGCAAAAAACCGAAGGATTTCATGTTAATTAAGGAATTTGCTGTGTTTGAAGAAAAAAAAATCACACGCAGAGGAAAAATCTTAATTTAATTTGTATGTTTTTCTTGCTTTCATCTTGTGATTTTTTCATGTGCGCGCAATTAAAGGCGATAGACTGTTAGATATTCCATGCAAAGTATGTGGTGATAGAAGCAGTGGAAAGCATTATGGAATTTATTCATGTGATGGTAAGTTGTTAGAATAAAATAATTTGCAAATTATTTCAGAGCTGGAATCGTTTCATGATTCATCCACGAACTTTTTAATCGTTTAATTTTAGTTGATTTTTAGCCAGACATAGATGCATTTTGCTCTTTGTTGCTCTTTATTTTTACTTTGGCACTAATTTATCCAGATTAAATTCTCAAAGTCCTGGTGTGCAAACACAAAAAGAGCAAAAAAAAAAAACAAAAAGTGCAAATGGGAGCAACAAAGAGCAATTTGTAAATTTTTTTTGTTCGTTTTTGCTACCATTTGCTCTTTTTCGATCTTCGTTAATCTCAAGGGAAATGAACTTCAACTTTTTGACACGTTTTGCAACTTTTTACCACTTTTTGTCTCTTTTTCCAGCGTTTTACGGAAGTTCTTTTGCCTTGATTAATCTTTATTTGATCTTTCTTGCTCTTTTTTGTGTGTCAACGCCTGGAAATTAGTCGATTAAAAATTAAAACTTTAATCAATTAATTTTAGTTGATTTTTGTTCTTTTTGTACATTGACACTAATTTATTCAGATTAAATTCTTAAAATCCTAGTGTGGAAATATAAAAAAGAGCAGATAAGAGCAACAAAGGACAATAAGTTGATCTTTTCACTCTTCTTTGTGTGTCCATGCCTGGATTTTTAGTTGATGTAAATTGCGTTAATCGGTTTTCATTTGAAATTTTTAACTAACTTCAACTATATTTTAGTCAATTATTGATTTATTCTTAGACAACTAAAATCAATTGAATTTTAGTTATTTGCAAACAATTTTGAACTCTAAAATTATTTTAATGAAATTTTTACAGGTTGTTCAGGTTTCTTCAAGAGAAGCATTCATAGAAATAGAATCTACACATGTAAAGCAGCTGGAGAACTAAAAGGTCGTTGTCCAGTTGATAAAACTCATAGAAACCAGTGTAGAGCTTGTCGTTTAGCAAAATGTTTCCAATCAGCTATGAATAAAGATGGTAAATATTTCATTAAAAAAAATTGCAAAATGAAATTGTAAAATAAAAACTTAGTAACAAAATTCATGTACAATTTGACAATAATGGGAAAAACTGAAAGATGTTGGCCTTAGGGAACACGAAAAACTTTCCAATTGCACTACCGCAAAAATTGAAAATGACGAGAAATGTTAATTACAAATTCTTGTTGAGTGAATGAGTGAGATGAAAAAACTCGATTGAAAATTGAATTTTCTGTAGTTCTACTGGCATAGACTACTACTAGTAGCAATAACAGCGAGAAGAGTGTGACACAAAAAGCTCTTAAGCGATAAAATAAATTGAAACATGAAACGACATTTTGAATATTTACGAGCAACAACATGAGCACTACTTTGGTATTTTGTATATAATGTATTCATGTGAGAATGAGCAAACTAGCGAATGAGTTTGTGTCTGTGTGTAATCGCAAACATTTTAAATCTCGAAAACTGCAAAACACATAAATTATGCTTCGCTAATTTTCCATCATTTTAAGCATGCACAGTAGAAAATTATTTCCAACTGAAATCTCATTAAATTTAATTTGATAGTTTCTCTACTATCTTCTCTTTTCTGCTCATGTCACGATGATGATGATGATGATGATGGAAAATCATCAACAAATAAAATTTTATTTTATATATATGTTGTCACTCATTTGAAGATTAAAAATTCACATATGCAATCAATCTCACGCTCATATCATTCAAGAAATTTCAAGAAAATTTTATTTCAAAAAATAAGTCAAAAACAAAAAAGTCATCAACAACAATTTTACACATATTCGTCCCTATTTCATTAATAGCCTTATGCAAAAATTCTCACAAAAGTAAAATGAAATGGCAACAAAGCAGAAATCAATCCACCCACAACATCATCATCAAGAGAGAGCGAGAGGATTTTTCAGATCATTTCGCTACATTTAATATCGGTTGGAAGGATGAATTTTTTTTCTATCTATCTCAATACTAAACGACACTGAATAATTCACGATAACAATTGAATCGAAGAGGGAGATAAAAAAAGAATTGAAAGGTTAAAAAGCTTCTCCCTCTCTTTTGCTTGCATTTGCCAATTGAGAAACTTTTAAACTCGGATTATAAAAAAAATGATGAATAAAAAGGATTCTTTTTCTTTCTTCTTTCCCCTATCTATCTCTTTAGATCCGATTAGTAAACGATATTTACGATTGAGACGAAGTAAAAAGTCAATGAAATTAATCTGAGAAATTTTTCCAATTTCAGCTGTTCAACATGAACGCGGTCCCAGGAAGCCAAAATTACAACATTTGCATACACAATTAGCTCATCATCCACCGCATCATCATCACCATCATCATCATGGTTTCAATCCAATGGCAATAAATTCACAGTCATATAATCATCACAATCATCATGCAAGTGCAACACATTTCACGCAATTAAATACTTTTCAACAACACTCAACAATTCTGCATCATCCTCAACCACTTTCTTTTGGAACTCTTCTTCATCCGACACCAATTTTACCCAATCAACATGCATCATTCACAACTGCCACAAGCATTATGTCAAAGTTTACTGAACAACCAAAAATTTCAACAAATTTCGACTTTCCATCAATCAATAGCAATTTTTACAAACCACTCAATCAGCAAATGCAGCAACTTTCACCAACAAATTCAAAAAGCACCATCAGTATCGATTCATCGTCTTCTGCATCAACTGTTTCTGAGCGAATAATGTCTCCACATTCGACTGTTGATTCACACTCTGGCAATAATGTAACTCCACCACCACCACCCATTTCAACAACACCTAATGCTAATGCGAATCATAGCCAAAGTATTACAGCTATTGAACCAAAAGTGTCAGCACAATATTCTGTCTCATCTACATCATCCATTTCGCCATTAGCGTCGATTACAAATGGAAATGTGTCGTCACCAGTATCGAGTCAACAAACCGCACGAGCCAACATGCAAAATGGCTTGTTGGACATTCTAATGTGTCCGGATAAATATCAAGAGCTGATTCAGTATCATCAAGTCCAAAATTCAATTATCTTTCCATCCTTGCATCATGCTGCGTATCCAATTGATGCTGCTGCATTAAATCCAAGATTACCAACGTGGGAATTTCTGCAGGTGAGTGTATATTGTGTGCTCTACTGTATCTATTTGAGCGAAGGGAATGAATGAGAGGGAATTAATTATTTCAAACCGGGACTTGCATGCACATGAACTGATGATCATCATCACCTCTTGTCTTAATGACTACAATCTATTTTATTTTTTCTCTTCTCTTTCTGACTATATATTCTGTGTGTAGGAAACAACTGCGCGTCTTTTATTCATGGCAGTACGTTGGGTTCGTTGTTTAGTGCCCTTTCAAACACTTTCAAAAAGCGACCAACAGCTGCTGCTTCAAGAATCATGGAAGGAACTTTTTCTATTAAATTTTGCTCAATGGAGTGTTCCTTGGGATTTAGGTACGCTTTTTGATAGTCCACAAGTTCGTGAGAGATTGCCAGATGATACAACAACTTTAGTTGAAATTAAAACTATTCAGGAAATTCTTTGTCGATTTAGACAATTATCACCTGATTCAAGTGAAGTTGGATGCATGAAAGCTGTCATTCTTTTTTCACCAGGTAAATTTTTAATTTTTCCTAATTTTAAAAAGAATGTGTTAATAAGAAATAATAGAATATTTTTGAAAACTAATATTTCATTATTTTTTAAATTGTAGACACTTCATAATTTTTTGTGATTATTTAAGATGATTTTTCTAGAAATTTTGCAAAAATCGATAATTATTTTATACATAATTCTATTAAAAAATTCAAATATGAGCAAAATAGTAGAAAAATTAGAGCTAGTTTATATAGTTGCCGAGTTATGAGCAATAAATTGTAATTTATTATCACAAATTTTTAAAATTTTTACTCATTAAAATATCCTACTGTTACTTGGTCAAGATAAAAACTTTTGTGCTTAGACTTAATTTAAGTTATTGCTAAAATTTGATAAATTTATTGAAAAAGTTTTTTAATGATTAAACTTGTGTAACTGGTCAAAGATCATTTATGAACGAAACTTTCAAAAAAGTATGATTATTTATGAATAAAAATCACAATGTTTTTGTGTTTTTCTTGATTATTTTCGATGTGTATTTCCAACCATGACTAAAGATTTTGATATAAATATTCTTTTAACCATTAAATTTTAACTTTTTTAAGGCAATTATTGCCCTAAACAAATTTTTGTTTTGTTTACCTTATAAAAATTTAATCATCTCGGTAAAATTTAAATTTGTAACGGAAAATATTCTATTATTTCTTATTTAATGAGAATTACAATTTCATGAACTAAAAATTTAAAAAAATTTAATTTAGAAACGACAAGTTTATGTGACGTTCAACCAGTTGAAATGCTACAAGATCAAGCACAATGCATTCTCTCAGATCATGTGAGGTTGAGATATCCAAGGCAGCCAACTCGATTTGGTCGATTGCTTCTACTACTTCCATCACTTCGGGCAATTCGTTCAACATCAATTGAAATGTTGTTTTTCAAGGAAACAATTGGAAATGTGCCGATCACTAGATTATTGGGAGACATGTATTTAATGGAGAAATATAATAATAACAATAGCAATGTTAATAATAGCAGCAGTCCAAGCACACAAAGCGATAATAATAATAATACAAATAATAGCAATGCAAACAGCGTTATCAATAGTGAAGCATATTAAGACAACTTTACTTTACCTTGATTTCTCTTTTACTCCTTATTCCTTTTCAATTCCCGCACATCATCGTGATGCTTTTGAATTTCTTGCAACAATAGCTTTAAGGCATTCTATTACACACACAAGAAAGGAAGCTTTATGCATTTTTACCTTTTTTTTCTCTTTTATAAACGAGAAATCGCGACTGAATTGATTTTTATTACATCATTATATGTATAAATTTAGTCAGAGGGTAAAAAGTGAAATGATGGGAAAATTTGCATACATTCAACTCTAATATTTAGCCGAGAAAGGAAGAAAAAAAATTAAATTAACTTTTGTTTTCTTTTAATTTTTAATGGAAACATTGTACAGAAGATATGAATGAAAAAAAAAGAAATTTAAGTTAAATCTCATAGCCATCATAAAATTCTTGTGTCACTCAGTGAACTTATATACATAATATTAATGCTGCTCTTAAGCAAATTTATCTAGTAAACCCACATTCCATTGCGTGTGTGTGTGTGTGAAAAGTTTCAAAGTAAATAAAAACTAAAAAGCATAGCTGCTACATATATACAAACTAACAATAAAAGTATAGTCATATGATAGAAAGAAAAGATAAAATATTATACACAATTCACATATATAAGTATCAAACTATTTCTAGTCATCACAATTTTGTCTCTCTTTCTCTCAAGAGAAAAAACTTTTGGCGAGTGAACAGAGAAAATGTATAAAAAAATAAGATGAGAACGCTTAAAGCCATGACATTGTGTCTATTGGTTTTAAGGAACAACAGCAATAGAATGAGAATGACGTTAAATAAAAAGAAAACATTGTAAAATGCAAAAAATTTTATGTCTTTTTCTTCTCCCTTTTTTCACACAGAAACAGAAGCAGGAGCAAGCAAGCTTAGAATGGTCCAAGTGTGAAAACCACACAAACAAAAGAAAAAGTTTTCTTTTTCTTAAGCATAAACAATTGTCTTATTTTGTACGGCTGAAAAAATAACATCTGTAGAAATCGAGTGAGAAAATCTTGAAAATTGTTCCACATCCATGCACACGAACGACTGACATGAAAGGAGCATCTAAAAGATGTTTAACAGGATTATTTTCACAACATATCAGAATGCCTGTCTCGCTCTCTCAGAGACTTTTTCCATCTCGCTGACAAATTCAATTTTGTTTTTCTTTCTCTATCTTTAAAGGGTCAATGATCAAAAGTGGCAATTAATAATCAATATGACAACAAAATGAACTATTCCAGATGCTTATTATTTCACAAATGTCACGCAATCACGCAAACATTACTGCCTTCGATGATGATAATTAAATTGATGCACCAACGATAGATTATCTCCGGTTTATTACCATAATTATCGATGTAAATTTAAGTGTGACAATATTGATTTCAAACTTATGATGAAATTCTTCGTGGTCATGAATTAAATAATTTTTTCCCTCTCACACTCTCAATTGATGGCAAATTCATCACACGCATCGCTGCAATTAATCCCCTTCAGAAAAAGAGAGAAAAACATTTCACCTCTCCCTCGCATAGAACATACATAAATACGTAAAGGTATTATAGTAAAGTTGAGAGATCATATTATGGAAAACATACAAATAACAACAAACAAATTGTGAATCTCGTGAGAACTTTGCACGTGTTGCTTTATAGACTCCTTTCAGCTTTATACTGTGTATATCCGTGTCGATTATTTTAAAGTGATTACTTCTCACTTTTTTGTCTTTTTTTTCAGTGTTTGTAATTAATATTCAACATTATCTGTTAACCAAGGTAGACAACAAAGCCTTTTTTGTCTGTATATTTTGTTATCTTTCATATTTACAGCTTGAATTGATTAAATTAATCACAATTGTAGTTTTTGAGCTAGAAAAGTCAAAATTTTAATTTTATATCGAAAAATATTTTTGAATTTTAAAAAGCCGCTAAAATAAAAAATTTTACTTCTCTTTAAATTTAATCCATTCAATCTGATTTTATCAATAAAATCTTATCAGTTAAAAAAATCACACCAAAAAAATAGATAAATTTACTGTAACTCTGATTCATTTCAGTGTATAAAACGACATGAAATTATTCACTCTCACAATTTATATTGTTCTCTTAAATTTTACAAATTTAATCGCCTTACAACAAGGTGATAGAGCCTGGCTTGCAAATGCTCGTTTTATCGCCTCAGTCCGACTTCGAGCATTGGAGCAGGAGAGACTTGGAAGTGGATTTTTGTGTACAGCAACTTTAATAAATAATTGGAATGTTGTAACTACAGCAACTTGTGTTACTTTTTATTTCTCATCACAATTACAAGTAGTAATGGGTGCAACTGATTTAAACTCGCGAAGCACACAAGCAATTACTCGTGATATTCGGCGAATGTTTTTCCATCCAACATTTGAACGCAATAGTGAATATAATGAATTTTATGGAAATGTTGCAGTGCTTCAATTTACTAGAAGTATTCGAGATACAACAACAGAATGGTCTTGGTTGTTTCGCAATAACATAAGAAATTTGCACATTCAACCGATAAGAATGAGTTCAAAATTTCCAAATTCTGAAACTCAAAGATGTGCATTCTTTGCATGGGGACAACAAGCAGATGATAGTCCATTGTATAGAAATTTATTGATGGCAAATTTGCATCTCATAGACAACTGTCCAATGTGTAGAAATTCATCAACAGTCTTTTGTGCGGGTGATATAAATAAGGGTGCTGCATTATGCAATAATTTAGGTGGATCAATGATTTGTGAGCATAAATTTTTTGGAATTGCTATAACTAACTCATGTCAAGGACCTGGACATTTTCATTCTATCGCATCTTATCGTGATTGGATTTTCGTTGCAGCTAAAGGAAATAATTTAAAAATTTCTTTCATCTTAATTTTCCTTATATTTTTAATAAATAAATTGTTATGAATAAAAAAAATTGAAAATCAACCGAAAAACCGATATTAAATGTAGCGAAATGATCTGTAAAATCCTCTCTCGCTGATGCTGATGATGTTTGTGGGTGGATTGATTTCTGCTTTGTTGCCGTTTAATTTTTTTTTGGTGAGAACTCTTGCATAAGGCAAAAAATGTTATTAATGAGAAAAAATGAATGTGTGTAGAATTGTGAGGGATAACTGATGACTTTTTTGTGTTGTTTTGTATTTGACTTATTAGACATTCGCATGAGAGCTTAGAAGATTATAAAAATAAGAAAATAAATCGTGAGATTTTGTGCATATGTAAAAATTGTTCATTAATTTAATTTAAGATTTCAATTGGAAAAAGAATCACATCAAAAGAAAAATTTTCTCGATAAAAATAAATCGCTTTTGAGTTAAATTAAACAGAAATTGAGCCCTCATAAATACTTAAAGTTTCTGTCTACATCGCAAGAGAGTAACGACAGAAGAAAGAGCGCCTGAAACTTTATAAAGTGGAAAAGTTTAATCGATAAGCACCGAAGGCAAAATGGCACGAAATGATAAAGTTATGAGCTCAAGAATGAGAAAGAAAAAGCGCGAGAAAAGAAAAGTGTGAGTAAATCAATTTATTCTTCACACAATAATTCAATTAAACTTTTAAATCTAACACACATACACACAATAATGATGACAACAACACAAAAGAGAAATGGATTGAATTACATCACAATTTAGTTTTTGTGTCTAATTTACATTTCAAGATATTCAACCATTGTAATCAGCTTATGACAAATTACTGTCGAGTGGCAAGAGTGACAGATTTTCTATTTGAGTGAAAGAAGAAAAAGTACCTACTTTTTATTGTCGCTTCATGATTTGTATTCCGGGTTAATGTGTACTCTCATGGCCTTTTCACTCTCTTCTTTTCACCTTCTCCTTCTTTTTAACATTTTTCGGTAGCATCATACAACTTTTATTTTTTATCAAGGTGTGATAATTTTTCTTTTCAAATATAATAATTTTTTTGAATTCTGACAAAAAATTATTTGATTCTTGGAGTGCCCTATAAAAAGTGACAGTTATTTTATGTCAACAAAAAGCTAAAAAAAAATAATGCACTCTAAAAATAGTATTGAAAAAAATTTCTCAAAAACTGATTTAACATTTTATTGCTTTACTAAACTATGTGCAATGAAAAAAATTGAATTGACTAAAGATTTGCAAAGATTTTAATGAATTTTTTTCGAAAAATGCAACGCATCTTTTGAAATTAGCAGAACTGCAAGCGCGTGTCATTAAAATTAGGGAAATTACCGACCTATTGATTTCTCAGGGTTTAAGTAAATCTTTTGTCAAACGAGATTTTAAAAATTAACTTTTAAATAATTATATATTTATATAGTTTGAAGATCGAAACTTGTAAAATATTTATAGATATTTACTACAGAGTGCCAGTGTGAAAAATTTTTTCAGCCAGAGTACCGTGGCCGGACTGAAATTTTTTTTGTTTGGCCGCCCGTCTTCACGAGGATCGCCCGTCGGACTAAAATTTTTCTGATATTTTCAAGTCCGACCAACATCCTTCAGAAAATATTAGAAAAAATTTGAAAATTTTTTTGAAATTAAAATTTTTAGGAAAAATTAGAATATTCCGGAAAATATCAGTTTTTTATATGAAATTTTTGCCGGATAGTCGAGCTGCCGAACTAAATTTAGTCCGAATCGGGAGAAATATTAGAAAATTCCGGACTAAATTTCTCACTGGGTGTTTTGTTAAAATTTTTTTGGGAAAATCAAAAATATAAAGTTTTCAAATTATCAATTCATTTTCTACCACCTTGAAAATTTCCTCCATGATTTTTTTTTTGATAAATGGTTCGTGTCATTTCTGTAAAGTAAACAGAGACAAATAACGAGAATAGGTTGAATTGAATACTTATTTTGTATGCGACAAAGCAACTTTGGAATTAAAAAAGTAGAGAATTTTTTGATAAATTCAAATAAAATTTAACGACTTTTGAGAAGTATCAAAATTATGACCCGCTTTTATTCAAATTAATATATCTGTCCTGTTCTGTTTTTTCAAATTTTAATTTTGGCCATTTCAAATTAAATGAATTTAAAAAATGAATGAAAGCTCTTTTAGTATTTCTATTTCTTTCTCTCTTACCTTTATATTTGTGATTGTAATAACTTTTAATCAATAAAAGTTTTAAAAGAAATATAATTTGACTATAATTGAATTGATAGAGAAAGAAAACCTAAAAAATTTATCTTCTACCTTTTTTGTTGAATTCTCATAATGATCTGAAATATGCTTTAATATTTTTATTATTCTATAACTCGAATAGAATATTTCAATTAAATAAAATTTTTACAATTCATTTCATCTTTGAATGAATCCATTAACCATTGAAATGTCATGATAGAAAGAAGACATTTTTTAATATGAATTCATTTCTCCTCGTCATTGCGATTTATCCATATTCATTTGACATGTGACATTTTTCTCCATTAAATTATCGTGTCATGTTCACTATACACACGCTAGATACCTACACATGCATTCATATTGTATCATACATGAATAAATTCATGACAAATATTTACAAATTGAAAATGAGAAAATCAAAAATCATTTTCGATGATGTTAACATATTCTGATATATGTGTGTGATGGATTAACATGTTTTCACATGTGAGAGTGAATGTCTGACCATTTGCTACACTCTCTTCGATTATTTGCATTAAAATGCAATTAATGTGTGTCAATATATAATTATTTACATGGCCATGATTCAATTCTCACACTGACTTACACATTCTATCTCATGATGATGACGATAACAGATAAATATGATAAATTAGCTATCCAGCTTTTGTATAATTATCACCACTACATAGTCAGTCAATCTCATTAATATATCAACACTTTAAATTAAATTTCTCCTAAGACAAACCTTCATGTTTTCTTCAAGACAAGAAGATGTAAAGATCTGCAATAAATAACAAATTTAAATATTAGTACAGCCAGCACTCAACTTTTAAAAGTTTCATATTAGAATTAGAAGAAGAAACAATTTCTATTCCTATGCAAATGACAAATAATTGCATAGGCAAACCTGCCAACATTCTCTCAACAGTACTGTGCAAACTCTTTATGTGGATTCACATGATGATGAAATAAAAAAGTGAGAAAGAGAGACAATAGATGATAAAAAATCACTCGTGCAGGAGGAGTGAATGCCAAAAGTCCAAAAAATCAACCCTAAACAACACAAAAAGCCTTCACGCTCTTACACACTCTTCTTTCCGCATGATGTGAAGATTTTAATATTTAATTCTTCCACTTTTCCGAGTAGTCTCTGGCCTTTGCATCTGTCTGAAAAGATGAAAAGCTTCATGACATGAAAAATGGACTTTTCATTGAGAAGTGAAAATGAGAAAGTTTTTTTTCTCAAATAATTGGCCACGCCTTTTTGACTCAATGTAGAAAATTGAGAGAAGTTTTCTACATTTTATTCTCTTTAAACCATACAAAAGCAGATGATAAAAATCATATAAAAGTCAACAAGCAAATAAAAATTTTATAAATATTTTTTACAAACTGAAAAAGAAGTTCTTAAACAATATTTGACAATTTTTAATAAATTCCTTTTAAAATCAATAATAAATTTTCCAGCTAGATCATCACACAACGGCTCGCTTAAAGTAACAGAAAATTTATTTCCCGTATTTTCTTTTTGATGTTAATTAGCAGCTCAATCTCACAAAGGTGCATCATTTTACGCTAATTAAGAGCAATCAGTTGTGAAGCAAAATCAAGCGAAACGTGAGAATAAAAATGCATTTTTTTAGAATTTCACTTTATTGCACAATTTTTCATTGTTGATTTTTTTTGCTAATTTATAGTTCATACACTTTTTTCTCCCTCTTCCTTTTATTTCATTAAGATACAGCTTGCATTTTTTTAAACGGATGCAAATAAACAAAGTGTTTGAGTGAAAAATTTCGATGGATATACATAGAATATAAGGGTCTGCGCACTCAGCTTTAATATTATAGCCATAAATTGATTGAAATTAGTTTTCTTCATATTTTATGTGAAATTTAAAATTTAAAAAATACTTTTGAATTATAAATAAAGCAAAAATTACTATCACTGCAAAAAAAGCTTGCAAATATTGTTTTTCTTTTCATAAATATATTGTTTGTTTTTACCACTCTTTGGTTCTCTCTCTCTCTCTTTCTTTCTAATACAATTCTTTATCATTCTTTTACTGTATTTTTATCGATGTGAAAAAAATAAGCTAAATTAAAAACAGCCAAATAATTTTATAATTTGAAGGTAGTACAGGATTAAAGAGAAATGGAAATTCACTTAAAAACTAAACTTTTTACTTTTGTTATAGAATAAATGAATGTGTGTAAATGTGTGTTTTTTTCGTATGCAGCATATTACATTTCTTCTTTCATAAGGTTCTACATAATTTAATTTGATTATAACAACTTCAATTTCTTTTTTTATTATCGCACTGTGAATATTATTACCATCGTAAAATATATATAATTTTATACTTTAGTATTTTTTGTTATATGGGTGATGTATGCAACTAGAAGGAGATACTTTTTTCGTCTACGTGAAGTTCAACATTATTGATGGTATTTTTCTTATTAAGGGATGAAATTTTTTCGCTAACAACTTTTTTTTCTCTCTTTTGTTCGACTACAGGTCACCATTTAATAAACTTTTTTGTCTTTAATAAACTCTTTTATCTAACCATAATGTTCTACTTGATACCGATGGATCGTCACATTTTTTTAAATACAAATTTGACTACTTAACTCGGATATTATTGATGTCTCACATTCGTAAATTCAATGAGCGATATTAATTGGGGATAGTGGTTTAAAGATGATTCGAAATACTGCTACTCCTGATTATATCATCCTGAGATTTATCGTCGTCACAGAACATTTTAATTGTCCACTGAGGACTGTCTCAGTTGCATAAAGCATGATTGACATACACGAACGGGTTTAATAATACGAAGACGCGAGATTTCCGATTCAAAACGGCTGCATTTATTGCAAAATACTAGACCACAATTTCTACAGTGGTGTTTACGTTCATAAATTGAGAATCTGTGGGAGAATGATTTTAGCTTTTGTCTTTATTTAACAAAAATAAAAATTTTACCTTATATGACATCCTACACATTGGTCTGCACTATCATCTTTAAGCCAATGATCAGCCATTCCTCTTCCAGGTTGTTCAGCTACACTCCATGAAAACACTCTGCCACGAGCATCACCTGTAGAAAATTTATATTAAAAAAACTAGAACAAACTGAAATTTTTCTATCAAACTTACCAACATAGAGAGTTCTATGGTCTTTTGAAACAGCTAAAGCAGTAATACTTGCAGGTTCAGAATTATCTTTTCTATCATAAGCTGTGTGCATTGTCAATTTTGATCTAAATACTAACTGCTTTTGCCATTTGAATCCTAAATTAAAATTAAATCTCAAATTAGTTTTAAATTTTTTAAGCTTTTTTCCGACAACACTCACCATCTCTCAAAATGTTTTGCTTGTTAGAAAATCTTCGACCACCACCACTACCACCATCGTTATCAATCATAACAAATGTTTCTGTTAGACTCGTATCAGACTTACTTGGACGAATACCTTTTTCCGATGTTGTAGGAATATCTTCATCAGAGTCATCAACTGACTGCTCAATATGCGAAACGCTTCTCAAATTTGATTCTCGTCTATTGTTGTTTCGTCTCTTAACACCATCACTTGCATTCAGTAATTGTGTCATTGATTTTGCACTGCTCATGCTCGATTTATTGTCAACTCCCAAAAGGCTTTTGTTCTTTGTTTGATCTTCTTTGTCACTGCATTCATCTTTTTCATCTTCAAATTGTTTCTTTGATTCTTTTAGGCTATCACAAGCTTCTGATATACTTGATTCTGATCCTGATTTTGCTAATGCTAAATATTTTATATTAATACTAGATTTAATAAATTGTAAATTTTTTGTTACCTCCACCATCAGTTGATAAACTCATTTGTTTCACTAATTCAGCCTTCTTCTTCTCTTTAATTTCTTCTTTACTTTCTTCGACAATAATTTCTTCTTTTGCTTCTTCTGCCACTTCCAGTCGTTCATTTGGTATTTGGACATAATCAATTGACCACATCTGTAATAATTTTATTATTACAAAATGAAGAATTTTTATTATTAAAAAAAGTCTTACCCTAACAACACCATCAGTCGATCCTGTAATAATGACATTTTGTGAATCCCACTCTCTTGTCATTGAGAAAGCAACGCATAAAATTTGTTGCATTCTATCAGCAGAACCAATGCTTGTATTCACAGTTGCAAGACAATCACCGTTAATTGACCATAAATGAAGCCATGTTGCACTGCAAGTTGCAATTTCTCCAGTCAAATCATTTATCGCTACAGCTGCAACTATTCCAACGTGATCTCTCAATTGACGTACGAAAATGTATCGACTCATGTCCCAAACTATTGCAGTACCATCACGAGAACCAGACACAATAATGTTGTATGCTGGACTTGCTGCTAAACATGTAACTGCATCAGTATGTCCATGAAGTGAATGCTTCACATTTAAAGATTTATGTCTCGAATCCAATTCCCAAACTGTTACAACTGAACTAGTACCAGCTGTGATAATTGTTCTAGCATTAGGTGAAGCACAAGCAAGAATTTCGCCCGAGTGTGATGTTGTTTCGCAAACAAACATTGCTCGATCACTGTCATACATTCCAATACGTAGAGAATGATCAGCAAAGCCCCATGCAATATAGCGTTGAAAAGTTGGTGGCATTAAAACTTTATTCTGTTCAACAGCAAGAACTGCTTTATCAGGATGTAAAATTTGACCAACTGGACCTTTCAATTCTGTTTAAATAATAAAATTAGTTATTGAGTATAAGATTTTATATAAAATTTACCTTTAACAGGTTGCAAACTAGGCTTCAAATTGTCCAAATTGTGGAAGAATAATTTTTCCACAGGAACTGATGAACCAGTTGAAAGAATTGGATTTGAATCCATTACAGAATGTCTCAGTGGATTCATTTTCTTCGATGGATGAGGCTTTTTGAACAGTTGCTTTGGTATTTGACCAAAATTATTAATGAAACCGATTGTTGCATTTTTCTTCAACGGATCATCGATGCTGTTATAGAAAATTGTTAGTAAATTAAAAATATGAGTAAAAGTAATTTAAACTTACTTATAAATGTCAACATTTCCTTCATAGAATAAGTGATGGAAAACATTCACTGCTTCAACTGCTGCTGCTCCTTGTTGTCTATAGCCAAAGATCAAATCTATCCACTGTAAATTCATGACAATCAAAATAAATTCACAGAAAATTTCTTGCTAAACTTACTAAATGCAAATGTTGTGAAACATAATCACACTCTAAAGCTTGTCGATGAACTCTTATAAATTCTCGTGGATCTTGTTTAGCCCATGGTGGTAAAATTATGTCACCCAAAATTTCCCCATTTTGTTTCATTCCCAAATCAAATGAATTTGAATTGACAAGAAACTCGGGAAGATAGAAAAATTCGGGTATCAATTCCTTAACATCAGCCATGTTATGCTTTGATGCAGAGAGCCATCCTTCTTTGATACTGTGAAACATTCGATCAGCAAGATCGAAATGGCCGCCTTGCAAACGCAAGAAATGTTGTGAAAATGGTTCAAGTCGAACGAGATAAGAACAGACAATCATAGCAGAGCTATAATGAGTACCATAGTGATATGGAGGGGTTTCACCAATTGGATCATCCCATTCTCTAAATCTTTTTTGAAATTGTTCAAGACGATCAGCTGATTGAGCTCCCATTGGTTTTGAGAAATCACGGAACGTTTTAGGATTACTTAAATCAAGATCTTCAGATTCATAATCAGCAAGGATCCATGGAAACACAGGATATTGCATGAGATCATTATACGAGCGGCCAGCAAGTGTATTGAGATGCATGAGATATTGAAAATTTGAAATTTCACCACGCTGTGAAAAAAATATTTTATTACATTGAAAGTTTTTCAAAAATTATTATTCAATACTTACCACCCAACGTTGTGTTACAGAGGTCTCTCCAATTAAGCTACTCAGCAAACCTGAAGTTTGTTCAACACTTGCTGTTCTTCTTTGACCAGCAACTGATGATTGAGCATTGTCAGCTATTGAAGTTGCCAAAGCCATAACTCGCTGATAAACTTTATTTCGAACTTTTCTCTGAAAACTCAGCAAATAATTTCGACCATCTCCCGAGAAAATTTCTAATGCAATTGGCTGTAACAAATATCTACGTTTGTGAACTTCTCTAATTCCTTCATAAGCAAATTTCGAGCATTGTCTCATAGCTTGAGATCGGCGTGGACTTCCAGAAGGGTTCGGAAGAATCGGCTCATAGGTTCCACTCGGCATCGAATCAATGTCACGAATTTCACGATTTTTCAACAATGTGAAACCGTCAACTACATAGCAATGTTCCTTTCCAAATAATATCAAGCCTTCAGATGTATCTAAGCCTTGAATTCTTGCACAACGGAACATATGTGAGATCTATTTAAATGAAAGTTTTATTTAAACTTTGTCAAAGTGACATTTAATGAAATTTACCTTTTCATTTTCTTCAAGCATTCTCAACAATGTTTGATTATCAGGCACCATTGAAGCTTCTTCTTCAACATCCTCATCAAACTCTTCACCTGGTTCGCTTTGTGACCGATTTAATGTTAAGGCTTGTTGTTGAGTTGGTGTTTGTGGTGGTGTATTATCAGACTTGTCTAGAGTCTTTTGAGATTCTTGAATTGAAACTTCAGCTTCACAGAGCACTCTTGTTTGATGATGTGTTGTTTGATAGCATTGAAAATATTTTTTACTATCAAAACTTGTAGCTACTTTATATTTTAGTTGTTTCTATTTTGAATATAAAAATTAATATTTTATAAAATAAAATTTATTATTTTAATGACTTACATTATCAGGAAGCTCAAGTTCAGGTCGATATGGATATTGTTGATAAAAGAGATCATTTCGCATTGTCTTTTTTCTCATTCTATGTGGACCTTCAGTTGAATCAAGCATCCATTTATCCAAAATAGATCCACGAGTTGGTCCCCATAATCCTCTTTCTCTTGTCAATTCACCTTCAGATTGAATCCATTCTTGTAACACATAGCGTTGAGTATGTTGCGACATATGAATGTATTGAGCACAGCGCATTTCCCATAAATCTCTAACTAAATTGATATGAAGTGTTGTCCATTCTAGAGCAACTTCCTTTTTAATCGAAGTTTTGGCTTTTGCGCCTTCTTCTTTTTTCACTTTTGATCTACTTGCGAGACGAGTCAATCCGCCTGTAACCTTTTGAATTTTCGATTGTATTTGATTATGCAATTCCCATGGTACATGTCTTGTCGCTTTCTTCTCATTATCAATGTATGCGTGCCATAATTTAGTGCCTGATTCAATTACTTGTTCACGTGTTGTAGTTAAATCAGGTGCTTTTGCATTTTGAGGTGGAGTTGTGAGAGTTACTTTAAAGACTTCTTCAATAGCTGGTTTTTTGCATACATAAAGTTCTTCCCAAACACGAAAAGCTGCACCAACAATTAAATTTCGACCTTGATGATGATTAAGCTTTTCATCCCTTGATTCGACCATTTCATTACGTGGATTTACGTGCCACGTTGTATTTTTAGTATTTGAATCAAGTTCAATTTTCATATCAGCTGTAAGCTGTAGCAAGCAGAATGTGAGACATCCAATAAATTCCAATTCATGATTTCCAGCGCCAAAAATGAGTAGTCTATTTGTTGTTAGCTTATGCAAAGTGTCAAGAACTGCCATTTGTTCAGGAACTGTTTCAGTTGGTCGTGAAAGAAGATAAAGTATTGTTCTATTGAGTGAATGATGCAATTGCTCCAAAGAAATGCTCGAAGTTCTTCTTTTCGCTTGTCCAATGAGTTTTACGATAAATTCAAAAATTTCATGCGCATCTTTATGTAAGCAGCCTTGCCATAATTTGTCGACAATTCGTGCTGTTAAATAAAAAACATTTGGTGCAATATTTTGAATGTGTGATTGAAGCAATGGCACAATAGGCAATGCAGCTTGTTCTCCAACTAACATATCAGCTGCTAAAAGATGATCCATCAAAGCTGTTATTATTTCTGTCTGGAATGTTGTTTGCATTGCCATTGTGCAGTTTTCAGGTGATGCATCCAATACGAGATCAATGACAGGAGTTTTACCCACAACAGCAAGACTCAATGAGTCAACAACAATCACTCGTAATAAATCTATTACAAATTTTCTTACAGGATGATCAGTTAATTGATGTTCACTGCGTGATGATGACGAAGATGAGCCAAGAAGAATTGGATTTTGCGTCACATCACCTTCAGGTGTTGATGCATTACTCTCACTTTCTATTTCACTATCGGGCGGAAAAAGAATGGCTACAAGAGCAGTTATGACTTCAGCGAGCATTAAGACGGGCATGAAGTCAGGCAAATTATGATACAATGAAAAAATCACTTGAATTATTGTCACCGGATGATTCTTGAGCCATTCAATTTCATTATTGGAGTGCACAATAGTGCGAACGATAGTCAAGAGAACGCAAACTGCTTCTGAGCAAAGAACAACTTTTGGACTGTTGGCGCTTGATGAAACTGGTCCGCCCCAAAGAAAAGCCCAAACTCTATCGAGATCAAGTTTTGTATGTTCAGATGCTAAGAGTTTGACAGGTTGTCCCATAATTAGTGCAGTAAGCAAGAAATAGAGCTCAGGCACATCTAAATGATGAGGCAAAATCCACTCGAGATATTGAAATCCATTGATTGTAAGTGCATGCAATTTCACTTCACCAGCAATTTGTGATGGTAAAATTACGCCTGGTTGAGAAACTAAAGAGCTTGGACTTGCTGGACTTGGTGGTAATTGTGTTGATTGAATGACGACAGCATTTTTATTTTGAGAAATCAATTCTGTATTTCTCAAATATCCACCATTCATTGTTCCATCACGAAATCTTGTCATTAATGTTTCATTTGCAAGAAGCACAACAAGAATTCTCATGCTCCAAACAATACTCGATGAATGCATATGTGGCTGCATAAATAACAAAATCCAATCAAGTCCGAGAATTTTTGAGATTTCATCACAAATTATTGCATTGACTGTGTTTCGAATGGTAAACAGTAGAGAGTGAAGAAGTGAAAGACATCGATTTCTCAAGATGATATTTCTCACTGTATTTGTCACACAAAGTTCGGCATCTTCGATAATTGTAAAATCTTTATTCGAGACTAAATGCGAAAGATCTAAATTTTTCTCATTTTCAGCACCATTTGGCAATTTTGCCGTAATAAATTGACCAAAATGAAGGAGATCAACGAGACGCGGTTGACCACCAAGAAGAATTGAGAGTAGTGAGAAAAGAATTTCA
>JACWBX010004183.1:6084-57365 GCA_014622435.1 Polypedilum pembai
TTTGTATACAATTTTTCATGGAATTATCGTGTGATAGATTTATTATCAACAAATGATGTCGAATTATTGACATTTGATTGAAGCTTAAACTCTTTTTTGACCAAAGGTGAGATTTATTTTATCAGCAAAGTAGTAAAAAATTTTGTATTCTTGTATGTATTGATTTGTTAGCAAATTTTTCTTTCTATATAGAAAAAGATGCTATTGCCTGCACTTTGTCTGTCTGTAAAGGTGTCGCTAACTAGTCTTTAATAAAATGAAATTTAATCAAACTTTTTGTATTAATTTGTTGTTTTTTACTATTAGATCTTTTCGAATTTCTCAAAAATTGCAGTTTTAATACAAAACTTTCATTGTATTTTAAATTCACAGTTAATATTTCTTTTTCTTGCTTATTCTTGCAGTTTTATGATTGATATTACGAGTTTTAAATAATTTTTCATTAAACTATTAAATTTATAAAATGTGAAAAGAAAACAATTGAAAATTTCTTCAAGAATTGAAATTTTCAAAAGCAAAATTTAATCAAATTTAAAATATTACCTTAGAGTATCCAGTATATGGAAAATTTTCAAAATATAAATTTTTCTCTTCACCACCAAGCAGCATGCGTGCAGTTGCTATTGTAGCTATACTCATTCCATCACCCAAAAAAAATATCACACTCTTAGCATGTTTATTGTTGTATTTTCTATTGATGAGTTCTTTTAATTTATCTTGTCCTTGTGACATCCAATATTCAGTTGTTTTTTCTGCTTCATTAATTAATTGAGGAGCTTTTTTCAATGTTTTTGGTTTATGTTGGTATGGATGATATTCATCTGTAAATTAATTTTTTTTTCTTCAAAACTTTACAAAATTATTATAAGTAAAGAAACTAACCTCCAAAAACAAAAGAAATTATCACAATAAACGTTAAAAATAAAGTAATTTTTGCCATCATTTGACTTGATGTTAACTCGATGAGTGATTGAATAGAACTAATGTTTTAAATTATTAAAAGGCTTTGAATTGTAATTTTAAGTGGATTATTTGAGCACTTGAGAATGAATGATTGCTCAACACATTTATAAATTATTTTTATCTCAATCTTTTTATCATATAGAAACACAGAGTAAAAATGTTTGTAATGAATGATTATCACTCGATTACTCACGTGATGAATGAATTTTCTCCGTTATCACAATTTAAACAGTAAGCAAAAAGTATTTTATGACGAAACAATTGGATTTAATTTATTTATAACATTTAAAGACATTTTAACAATTCTTTTTTCTTATCTTTAATTTAATTTGTAATAAGATAACATTCAGAAGGAACAATAAAAATTTTGACAAAATTATGGCACTTGAGAATTAATCTTTACAAGCTTTTTCACCGCTGCCAACACAACTGGCGTACGCCATGATATGTGCAATTACATTTTGCTCAAGTGTTCCTTGAAATAAGTGAGACCAAGGTCCAATTGCCCAAATACCAACATCTTCACCGCCGTGTGTTTCTGAATCAAGAGGAACTGTAGCAGGAAATTTATGATTGTTGGCGTTATTCGCATAACTTTCTACTATAGTTGGATCAACTCTTTCTCCATTTTCATAAGTGTCGAAATTTCCTTCACCATTGGCATAAGAAAGTGTCAAATATGGTTTATCATCATCAGCTATTCCAGCTTTCCCATAAACATCATGCCGGCGATCCTAAATTAAAATTTTAGTCAAAAATTTAAAAAAATTATTAAAAACTTACAGCATAACCACTAAGTGTCATGACATGTCCATGATCAGCTGTGACAACTATAAGAGTTTCATTTAGATTAACCATTTTTGCGGCTGTTTCAATAGCTTTTGAAAATTCAACAGTTTCACTCAACGCATGTTTTCCTTGATTTCCATGATGACCATGATCTATTCTGCCACCTTCAACAAACAAGAAATAACCTTTTTCATCAGTATCAAGAATTTCAATTGCTTTTTTTGTCATGTCAGCTAAAGAAGGTTTTTCCATTTCTAATTTATCACGTACAATGTCAATGTAATATTGAATGTGATCACCGTTGAATAAACCAAAGAGTTTATCAACATCATTTGGAGTTTCAAGCAATTCCCTACGATTTCTTATGAATCTTCCAGTTGGGTTTAAATTTTTCCATTCATCAATCAAATTTTTACCATCTTTTCTTCTTCCTGCTGTTCCATGTTCTGTAGTTGTTAGATTTACAAAATGTCTACTTCCTCCACCAAGAATAACTTTAAACCTTTTGCCTGTTTTTCCATAAATCAATTGCTCTGCAATATCATCAACAATAGTACTATTACAATTATCTTCTTCAACTTTAGAGTCATCTTCCCAATCTCGAGCAGTAGTATGAGCGTAGAGTCCAGCAGGTGATGCATGAGTAATTCGAGTAGTAGTCACAACTCCTGTGCTACGATCCTCATCTTGAAACCATGTTGCTATTGAATCAACAAAATTTGATTCATCAAGATTATCTTCACAATTTGAATATGAAGTTTTAGCATTTAAGCCAATTTCTCCATCATTTGTTTTTACTCCACCTAAATATGCTGTTGCTGTACAAGCGGAATCTGTTGTTTAAACACAAAAATTTTCTGATTATTAGATTAAAAAATTTATTTAAGAAAATTTTACCTGCAACTTGAACATCAACACAATATGTTTTTGAACTTGCTGTGTAAGGAAAATTTTCGAAATAAACTTTTGATTCTTCGCCTTGCATTAAGAGTCGAGCTCCTGCTATTGAATAATGACTCATGCCATCTCCTAAGAACATAATTACATTGCGAGCTTTATTTTCATTTGGCTCTCTTTTAAGCTGCTCTTCAACAATTTTTTTTGCATTATTGAACCAAAAATCTTTTGTTTCTTCTTGCAAATTTAATGGTCTAAAAAAGTTTTCAGTATTTTTTTTATGCGGGTGCATATCAAAATCAGAAAGTCGATTGACAGCATCAGGTGCACAATTTTCTGAGAATTATGTGTGAGAACAATTAAGTTAAAATTTATTT
The DNA here is from genome assembly GCA_014622435.1 of Polypedilum pembai. NCBI lineage: Eukaryota > Metazoa > Arthropoda > Insecta > Diptera > Chironomidae > Polypedilum > Polypedilum pembai. The sequence continues at coordinate 9,111 of JACWBX010004183.1, forward strand.
AATTTATGTTTTCTAAACTAACCAAGATTTTTAACAGTAGGATTTGAAAAACATGATTCTATTAAAAATATAAAACAAAATATCACAAATTTCATTTTTAACTTCTGTTTTTTGTCCTTTAATCACCAACAACAGTCAAACATCGACTAAAATAAATTTTTTCAATAAGTCGTAAAAACTGTCAAAAGATAATCTAGTTTAAGATTACTTTTGAGTGTTTCATTCTTTGATAACATTTTGATTGGTAAATAAAATTTCATTCAATATTTCAAATGTTTAAAACAAAGAACTCAAATAAATCAGAAATGTTATTGCGAAATTCCGTTAATGTCATTTTTATATCAAACACGTGATGTTATTACTTTTAATCATGTGTTTGAGATAAGTTTTTAATTCTTAATAAGAATTGGCTCAATATCAGCAATTCATTAATAATTTATTGTGTGCGCGTGTCAAATATGGTTTATTATCTTTTGTTGTTATGACTTATTGTCTGATATCTTTTAAAATATTTTTGATTGGTAATTTCAGTTTTATTATTAGTGTTGGTAAGACATGAAGTTTCTCAAATCAATTTCGAGACCTTCGTTAGTCGGATGATTATAGCGCATTTTTGTCGTGACAAATCAGTATGTTTGTAAATGAATTTTATATATTTTTAGGTAACACTTACTGGTGACAAGTTTTGCGATAAATATTGTTGTTTAATATGCATTCATTATAGATCAGTATGTAATTATTCATAAAATTTTAGAGGCTGTTTGTAAAATACGTTACGCAAAATTTAACCATTTTAGACCCCTCCTTCCCCTGTAACGCTGTCGCTATATTGAATTAAAAATTTTTGTATGGAGCGTAACGCGACCTCAGAACCAACTCTCCTTTGTGCTACGTATTTTAGGAACAACGCTTAGATGCTATCTTCATATACTCTTTGAAACTTTTTCAATGATATATTATAATCTTTAGTTAAAGAACCTTTTTTATGATCATGCCATGTGTTAAATGACATAATCTACAAATTTTGACAAATTCATCGAAGTTTCTATGTTTGCATATAGTTAATATAGAGAAATTTAAAAAGCATCTTAATTATGTCCAAGGCGTGAGAACTTTTTGATTTCAATTTGTTTTGTAAGAGGAAATCAATATCAAATCAAAAAATCAAAGAGTTCCTAGGACTTATTTAAAAATGCCAAAAACATGTTTTCGTAAAAATGTAAATAATTAGTTTTAACCAAGGGGAAGAACTCTATCAAAAAATCTAACAAAATAACAAAAAAATATCAAATTAACAAAAATTCTAACAAAATAACAAAAAATCTAACAAATTAATAAAAAAATTCGTTAGATTTTTTGTTAGTTTCATACAAAATTTTTGAATTTCAATGGTTACTTTGTTTTCGCTATCAAGAGTTCTAACCCCTTGGTTTTAACCTACTATTTTTCACCAGTCCAGTATATTTGAAATTGTACATAATATAGCATAAGAATTATTCATATTTAATATAATTATTGAGGTCTGGTATCATTATTCATGTGAATGTAAAATACGTCAAAATTATGAATGGATCAATGTTATGTGCCTTTTGCCCTAAATTTATTTTATGAAAGCTTTTTCATTGAAATGTTGTAGCTTTATTGCAGTATTGTGTCTTAGATAAATCAATATTTGAGACACAATACTGACATAAAACTACAATAATTGAATTTTTTCTTAATTATTTGTATCAATTTAAAATTAAAACACATTTATGTAATTATTTTATATCTTTTAAATTGATCGATAGTGATAAACATGTCAATAATTAACAGAATCAAAAGCTCTATAAAAGTCACTAACAAGTTAAAATTTTCATTAATACTTTCATATCATGTTAAGAGTAAAGTTTTACTTCATTTTGCTATTTATTTCATTAGTTGATTGTTATTTTGAAGTAGAAATGACAGAAGGAAGAGCAATTGCTGCAAAAAATAATGAAATAAATTTTAGTGGATTAAAAATAAAGAAATTTAACAAAACAAATTTTGGACTTTCGGGTATTTTAGATGTAAATGTTGAAATTGATGATACATTTGAAGTAAGTTGGAAAATATCAAAATATCATTAAGCTAATTTTTGTTTATTTTAGCTTAGAGCTGAATTATATAAAAAGCAAGGAAATGAATATAAACTAACACCATTTCATATTGGACCATACAAATTTTGTGATTATATTCAGAATAAAGCACTTACATATGATGAAATTTCGGAATGCAGTAATTTACCGAAGAGAAAAGATTGTCCTTGGAAGAAATCTTCTTATACTTTTAATAAATGTCTTATACCAACTAATAAAGTTCCAAAATATCTTGAGGGTGAATATAGAGTTGACGTTACACTCTGGAAAAATAAAGATTGTGCTGGAGGCTATCAAGTTTTCTTTTATGTCATCACTTTTGCTGGTTGAGTTCAACAATTAATACTGAAATAGAAAGTAATGAAAATCTTGAACTATTTTAATGAGCAAAAAAAGATAAACTTTTTTATTTTTATTTCAAATTCTTTTCAAAAAAATTCAAAGTTATTTTTTTCTAATAAAATGATGACATCGGAATTTTTCATATATTTTATTATAATAGTTATATTTCTTCAGTTTTTTTTCTTAAATTTATTTAAATATTTTATATTTTAAGTACTTTCTATAGAAGAAAAAAATGGTGCAATAAATATATGATTAAATTTATTTTATAGGTAAGTTATTCGTTGCGAATGAAATCGGAATAAAATTTTTATCATTTTACTAAACAAAAAAAAAAAAGTCTGTGAATTGAATTCAATTTAAAAATTATTAAAAATAACATCGAAAAATATTAAAAAGTAAATAAATTGCGAGATGAGCAAATCATTGTCATATCATTGTTGTTTCGACATTTTTTTATATAGAAAAATGGCACTTATACCTAAAATTTCAACGCATATGTGTGTATGTGTCTGGTGTGTGTGTGTGTTTATAAAAAACTTTTAAATTTAATTAAGCACAAAGAAATAAAAAGTCTGAATGTATCATAACAAGCAATTGATATTACTTACTTTGGTAATTTGCTGTATATAATTTGTATATTATAATATTTTAGCAAAAAAATTATTTCTACAATTTTTTATCTCATTAAAAAGTTTCATAGATTTTACAATCGATTTTATGAAACCATTTTTGTCAATTTTCAACTACATTATTAAGCCACTTCGGTCTAAAGGCCTCAATTATTTCTTGAAGATGTGTACAAAGTTTTTTTTTCAATATATGCAAATATTTCAAAAGGCATTTCTTAAAGGCTACATTTTTCCTTAATTTCAATAAAAATATTTTTAAAAGAGAGAAAACTAATTAAGTACAATAAATTTTACCACTAAAATTATTTTTGATTTTCAATTTTTTTAATCTTAAACTTTTATTTCTTAAAATCTAATTGAAAAAGGTCGATTTGAATTATTTAGGCACACACTCAGTTAAAGTTGAAAGTAAGTTTTTTGTCTGTTTGGATTCAAAATTATTAGCGAGCTTTTTTTTCTCATTAATTTTTCTCTCTGTGAGATTATTGACTAGATACCCTAAAGAGCAAAGTCTACTTGTGGTAAAAAGAGCGAAATTAGCTATTTCCGTTTTTTTCATTAACTAGATCTCTCACCCAAAATTTATATCAATTAGCCTTAAATTATTTATTTTTCAACGCCCAACATTTTTGCAGCCTCATCAGCTGATGCATTAATCATTCTATTCAACACACCTTGGTCACTGATGCCAAGCAAATTGCCTAACAAATTTGAACCTACAGTGCCACTTAATTGCTGCTGCATATTAAAAAATTTCTCTTGAAACTTCATAAACAGCTCTTTGTTGATGGGATTAGTCATGCGTGACATAAAATCTTGTTCATTTTTATTTTGTGTTGTTGGTGTCATCATTTCCATGAGTTTTTTGTTATTGATAATAGCAAGAGCTGTTGATTCGTCATCAGACATGTCTGATGCACTATTATTGATACTTGAGCCATTGCCAGCTTCTGGTTTTTGGAAATTTACTTGATTTGGTGCATTCGAGTGTTTTTTACGATGACGCAACATGCTATGCTTCAATGTGAATTTTCGAAAACAAACATCGCAATTGAAAGGACGCTCGCCACTAAAATGAGAAAAATTAAATATTAATTTGATTTAATTACATTAAGAATTTTCTTTTTCTTACCTGTGTGTTCTCATATGGCGACGCAAGTCCTCTGTTGACCAAAATCGTCGCAAACAAAATGCACAAATAACTTTACGATTAGCATAATCAGGATATTTTCCCTTTCTGTCATTTTCATCATCATCTGGTGAGCCATTGACTGCTTCTTCTGATTCAAGTTGAACTTTTTGCATGAGCACAGCAAAATCTTGAGGATGAACGCTTCTAATATGTTCCAAACATCCAACTCGATCGGTGAATGAGCCATCACATAGATGGCATTTGAATGGCAAATCACTTGACATGACTGGTGTTGGAAGTTGTAATGCTGGAGATGTTGAATTTTCTGTCTTAACAGGATTTGGCAATTGAATAGTTGATGGAATGTTAAACGGAATTTGAGGCATTTCAACTTTCGGCAATTCTTCACGCTTTTCTGATGATTGTGTTGTTTTGATATTGCTATTTACTGGTCGAACTGGCTCTTTAACTGGTTCTGGCATTTCGTCAATTGGAAGTTGAAGTGAAACGGCATCTTCACAATTTCCATGTTTTCTCAACAAATGACGATCGCAGTTGCTCTTTGTTGTAAATAGTAATGGACACTGACTGCACTTGAATGGCTTTTGACCAGTATGTGTCAAAATATGACGACGTAGTGAACTTGACCATGGAAATTTACGTTGACAGTATGGACACGAGACACGATTTGGTGCGAGACTGTAAGCTGATTTTTTCTTTTCCTTATTACTCGATGGATTTGGATCATCAGTGCCAGAATTATTACTTTCAGATGCACTTCCTGATGCAACTAATCCTTCTTCATCGCTATGATCTGTCATTGGTGGTTCAGGACGACTGTAATGAAAGAAATTAATGAAAATATTTTAAAACGATTATTGAGAGAAATTAATTTTTCATTTACGTTAATATTTAAAGCTAGATAATTAATTGGCCATTAGTGAGTGAGAGATAGAAGGGTAGAGAGCAATCAACTACAATTGAAAATCAAAAAATACAATAATAAATTATAAAATAAAAATTTTAATAATTTAATTTCATCAAGAAGTGTTTTTTTAGTATTTGTTGTTTTCTTTTAAACACTTTTTAATGATAAATAAATAAAACCCAAGGCCATAAACAAAGAAATAATCAAGATATAAAAATCTTTTCATACAAAAATATCAACAATCTTTACATGTGTTGTTAGTAAATAAAATTTTTAAATAACAATTATTGTTCACTTAAACTACATATTTTTGTTTATATTTATTAGATACAATAATCCTGTATTAGCAATTATCTATCTTTTATCAATCGTTTATTTACAAAATATTTGTTTATGTTATAAAAATTTAAAAATTTAACGGTCAAAAATATTGTATGAAAAAATTAATTTATCTTACAAATAATAACTACAAAGAAGAAAATTTTTTTTTAACTTACCTAAAATAATTTGAAAACATCATTGAGTTTGTTGCGTTATCAATGAGTTTCGAAACAGATACGAGATCATTTGCTTCTTCTTTAATATTGCTGTTATTGTCATTTTTGCGTCTCTTTTCAGACTCTTTTTCGTCTTCTTCTTCATCGGAATCATTTTGAGTAGCTGCTGCTGCTGCAGCAGCAGCGGCAGCTTTACTCATCATATTTTTCACATGATTGCTTCCCATTTTCATTGCTTCTTCCAAAATATTCTCTGCTACTTTACGTGCAGCAGAATTTTTCTCGCCATCTGATGATTTGCTCAAATCTTCAGCATGAAAATCTTCATCAATTATCAATTGTGGATCATCGTCATCTGGATGTGCATTATTTTGAGAGTTGTTCTTTTCTGGCAACTTTTTAGTTACAACTTCTTCATCATCAACTGTCAATTGTGTTTGTAGTGGCAATGGTAATGGTGGAAATGAGTTTGATAACATCGACTTTGGACTATCGCGTGCTTTCAACTGTTGCGCTAAAATAGCATATTTAACTTGCTCAGAAATTCCACCAAATCCCGACGCTTGAAGTGTTGGCATCATTGATGAAGATCCATTCATGCCCATTTGAGATGATGCTGATGGTCCACGTCTCATAAGACCATGATTGCCACGCTGTCTCTGTGCCCAGAATTGTGGATGTTGTTGCTTAATGTGTCGCTCCATATTTGATCTCAATGTAAAACGTGCACTACAATGTTCACATGCAAATGGTCGTTCAGTTCGATAACGACGTTGTTTTTGTTTTGGCATGAGCACACCATTCTTAATGACCATTTTGACTGGTCCAGAATGATTAGCAAGATTGATGTTTGAAGAGTTTGGCGTTGAAACTTTCTTTGGCGATTCTTGTGGAGTTGGTGGGAATGGTGGAACGGGTATAGGATTGCTGACAGGTGATTGATCAAGAGTGCGTGTTTGTGGATTTGCTGGTGTAGTAGGTGAAGAATCAGGCGAGACAAATGGATTGACAATCATACTTCCACCTGACATGCTTCCTGCATTTGTTGTTGGTGTAATTCCAGCATTATTCGATGATGGTGGTGTTGGTGGCATCATGTCTTTTTGAAATAAATTTTTCATTGTGTCATTCAGTAGTAAAGGATTTTGAAGAAACAATGCTGGATGAATTGGAAAACCAGGAGTTGGAAAACTAAAAGTTCGATACATTTGAGCCAAATTGAACATCTGAGCGGCATCAAGTTTTGGCAAAGCTTCACTAAAAAGTTGTTGTTGCATTAAGAAACTTTTTTCAAACATTCCAAGATCGAATTTTGGAATTTCAGGATGAAGTTCGTCATCATCTTCATTATTGTTTCTTTCTTGATCGCTTTCATCTTCACCAGAAGCGTCATTGCCATTATTTTGAGCAAATGAATCAGTTTTCTTGCTCAAATCAAGCACATCCATTGACATATCAACAGCTGGACGTTGTGAACTTTCATTGATTTCTTCTTCAATGTCATTTTCAAAATTTTGTTGTGATTTCAATTTTTCCAAACTTTTAACTTGAATGCGACTTGGTGAATCATCTTTTTTGTGTGACTGAAGAATGTCTTTTAAATGTGAAACTGGAGTGCTTCTTCCACTTGGATCTAATTCTTCATCATTTTCTTCTTCCTCTTCATCTTCATTGCTTCGATTATAACGATTGTTTTGTGCATATAATGCAATTTTTTTACTATGATCATCAACACTTGAGTCTTCTGATGGATGATAAATGATTGCTCTCTTTACATCTTCACGTGTCAATTTTCCATGACGATTTCTAAGATGACGTTCACAATTGGCTTTTGTTGTGAATGCATAATTGCATAGAGCACATTCATATGGACGATCGCCATTATGATTTCGCATATGTCGAATGAGTGCTTGTTTGTCATTTATTGAAAATGTGCACATATTACACCGATAAGGTCCAGGACCAGATGCTGATAAATGTACTCGATTGTGACCTTTTAGAGCTCGTAAATTGGGAAAAACCATTGTACATAAGCGACATGGAAATTCACCACGTAATTTCATCTTACGAAATTCTTGAGTGAAAGCATCTTGAGCTTCTTCTTCTTCTCGATTGTAAAGATGTTGATCTTTTTCAGGAATTGGTTTTTCTAAACCACCTGATGATGTTGCTTTGATTATTGATTCAATATCAGCAAAATCACGTCCTTCACTGAAGTACTGATAAAATGGTGGAGTTTCACACAATTCTTGCTTAATGACCATTGATTTCGATGAAAAAGATTTATCAATTGATGAAGTTGATGATGGTGGACGATTTTGAAGTGCAAGATTAGCAAAAAAGTCATCTCGTCGAACTTCTTCTTCATCAACTGATGTTTCACTTCGTGAGCGTCTTCTCTTGTTAGATGATGTTACAGATTCGCTACATTCACGCATATGAATTTCAACAGCACTGGCACAAGGAAAAGCTCTAAAACATATGCGACATTCATATTTTTGATTTGTTATTGGTGTACGGATAGATTGTTCGCACATTTTTTGCGCAATCAGTGGAAATTTTTCGCATGAAAAGTCGATGATTGACGAAAGATCGCCGAAGCCTTGTTGCACATTATTTGATTTATTATGACCACAACGGTGAGCATTGAGTGCTTTATGACTTTTAAAAACCATTTCACAATGTCGACATTTGGCTGGAATTGTTGGATGTTCTTTATCCATGTGATTTTCAAGACTTATCATGCTCGGAAAATCATTGCGAATGCATACAGGGCAGCAGAATTTTTGATTTTGTTGCTGTTGCAAAAAATTTGGCGATGTTATTGAATTATTATTATAATTGACTGCTCGAATTTTTCTTTTATTTGTGTGTTCATCATCGGCACTCTTTCGTTTATGAGAATAATTACTGACTTTTCGATTAGAACTGCCACTTGAATCAGTTGATCCATCACTTTCGTAACTTTCGCGATCATGTTGAGGTTGCTTGTGCGTTCGCATATGTCGATGCATATTGCCATTTGTTGTAAAAGTTAAATTGCAAAATTTGCAATTGAAAGGACGCTCGCCAGTGTGTACAAGCACATGTCGATCAAGTGAAGAGGCTGATGATAAAACTTTTGAGCAAATGCGACATGTGAATGAAGAACTATCATCTGATGAATCGCGTGTGTTGTTATGATTGCGAATATGATTTGTAAAATCGTGTTGTGTAGTTGAAACTGCTTCACATATGGGACATATATACTTTGTTGTGTCATCTTTGGTCACTGATTCGCTCTGTCTTTCATTCTCAGTTGTTGTATCATTAAGATTCTCTTCTGAACTATGATTGTTATTATTGTGACGTGTTGCCACACTCATAATTTTCTTTTGCAGCATTTTGTCCATTAATTGACGTAAATTGTCGCGCCTTACAATTGTATCTTTGGTGTTCGTTCGATGACTCACTGACGACGACTCATTATTACCATCATCATTTTTGTTGTTACTCTTACGTGTCGTATTATTATTTAAAAAGTCTTCATTCTCATCTGACTCTACATTATCGCTATCTTGACTTGTTTTTAGTGCCAATGAAGAATTTGCGTCTGATGAGCTTAATGTTTTATTCGATGAACTTACTTCAGCTGGTTCTATTGACGATTCAGAGTTTGTTGATGTGCGACGTTCCATTTTAGTGGCGCTGCTGTTGTTGTAAGCGACTGTAAAGACGAACAAAAAATGATTAGATAGAAATTTTTATCAAATTTTTTTTTGTTATTGCTCTCATCATTTTATTAAGCAATTGACATTGAATCAAAAAACACTAACAATATTATAATTTAATTTTGATTACAAAATGGATATTTTAGCTATGAGTGAATGTTATTCAGCGAGAAAATCTCTTATCAATCAACAAACAAAATTTTCCTTCATCAACATTTTATTTTTAGCCAAACTTCGTCATTTCTCACTTAATTGATGATGATGAAATTCCGCTATTCGATTTATCTTCTTCTGAACGTTTACTCGACATTGTGTGTTGATATAGAGCGCGGTATTTGTGCGAAACGACGATGATTGGATAGATGGATGCCTTGTGTGTCTCTCTTTATTTTCCCTCCTCTCTTATCAGTGATAAATATATTTTTTTTTCTAGAGCAAACATCATTGCGCTGTGAGACATCAGCGTCATGTCGTAGATTAAACTGTATGTGCTCTAAATATGAATGATTGATATTGATGTGCACACACAGGTTTATTTTTTTTATTTCTGATCGAATGAGAGAGACAGAGAACAGAACAAACAAATTCACCTGGTTATGGTTGATATAAGGGAAAAAAAAGTCATGAGAATTGAAGAATTACTCATTCGAATCGCTTATCAGTTTGAGCGAAAAAATCTTTCGCGAGTATGAATTTTTTATCACATGATTATAGGCTAAGTTGTTTACATTCACCATCGGTTTTTTTGCATTGAATTTCAATGATGATAAGACGCAACTCGAAAACTGGTTCGGTTCTTGAGAATTCTATCTTATCGATTTCCTGTGAATAATTTTTATAATCATCATGTTACAATTTCTTTGGTAGAGAAAAAAAATCTAATTTAGTCAGAAATTCATTTATGAGTGCAATATAAAGCCGTAACTTTCTTTCATCTAGCAAAAAGGATGTAAATTTTATCCCATCGCGTGACTAAACCAAATTCAACGTCTTCATTGTTGTCCCCATTCAAATGTATATTGAAGAAAACTTAAAAAAATGTCGCATCATATAACTCAATGTACAACACAAGTGATAAAATGGCAAGTTTTTTTTATGAAGACCAAAAAGAAAGCCAAAAAGGTTGAACAACACAGAGAGAGAGAGAAACAAAAGAACAAAATACATACACAATGATTAAAATTTTATTTTTTTCGTGTGTTCTTTCTTTTCTCTTTCGCGCGACTTTTTTTTTGCGTCTTTAAATCAAATACGGAGAAATAAAGAATTTACTTTTTCATACTGATGTATAAATTATTTCTTTGTCATGAAGGAAAAAAGTAAAAAAAAAATTAATTTTGATGAATTTCTACTTGCTATAGCTAAGTATATGATAATAAATTTTTATTACCTTTTTGTTGTTGCCTTCATATAAATAGAAAGGGATAAAAGAGAGAGAGAAAGAGTGGAAAAAATCAAATTAGAATGGAAATTTAATTGAATTAAATATATTTAGTAAGCGTCAAATGAAAACGCATTAGGCTTGATTGATAATAAATTGAGTTTGCGCTTAAATCAAAATTCAAAAAAATAAAATAAAAAAACTTATAATCATCAACCTCGAATAAGCACAGACAGAGAGCATGAAATTAACAATTTTGTCATTACTCAAACAAATCGACATCATTAAAAAATGCTCACAGATTTCTCATGAGAGAAGCGACTCAATTTTATTGAATTAAACGTCAATTTTCATAGTAGGAAAATAATGGTAGACTTTTGAGATGTTCCCACAACAATTTGTCATCAATTTTCAAATTTAAATTGAGCGAGTGAGAGGAGAAAAGAAAAAGATGGCTTAACTTTGTGTATGTTTAATTGAAAAGATACACGCTATATTGCTACCTAGTGTACGCCTCTCATTCTCCTTTCATAAAAAAAAAATTAAATTGAGCTCATAAATTTCTAGTTTGTATATGCATACAAGCAGTCCGTAACATGGTACTGAAATCACCTTCCTTCCTTCCTATATGTATTTTTTTTTTGCGTCGTGGGTGCTTACTCATTCACACACATGCACAATATTTTTCTACCCCGAAATTATGTATGCCATTGTGTAGTATCTCTTAGTTGCCATCAGTATAAATGAAAAAAATGGCGTAAATGCTCGCAGGAGTTAGAAGGTGTACTGCACTGCAACATGACATGTGTGTATCATAAAATAAATGAAATTCATCCCAAATTACTTTCACGCTCGTTTTGTATACGTATGTTTGTTGTTGATGGCAACGCTTTGAATTATTCCAGGACAAAGCTATCTCAAATTTAGATGAATTTGTGTAATTTTTTTTTTGTCTCGCAAATGGCAAACAGTGGAGCATGAATTTATTATACTAAATAAACATCAAAAAATGAGCTATAAGAGAAAATTATATTTATTTTTACTTCACAATGTTGAAATAAAAATTTTAAATTTTTACTGAGATTCAAATTTAGTTAGATAAAAAGGTAGAAAGAGGAAAATTTTGTATTTTTTTGCTGCCTTCTGCCTTCATAAAATATTCATATATACAGAATAAAAAAAATGTAATCAATAAAAGCAACTTGATGGGGGAGAGAAATACACGGTTGTTGTTTGTATATATTTAAGCCATCATGGAGATGATAAAAACATAAATATTCTCAACAAAAATGACTCATTTCGCTTAAAGAAGGTGTTGGCAACAAAAAATTAATTTTATTTTTAATGTCAACTAAAAATCTTGAAAAGAAAAAAAATTCATAAAAATGTTTTTATAGCTTTATGTTTTTATAACAATAAAAAAAGGGAATATTAGGAGCATTAATCTCAGTGGAAAAAGCAAAAAAAAGCCCCTCTTCAATTTCTCCCAACATGAATCTTTATTGATTCGTTACTATGACGACATACAGGTCACACACAAACCAGCGCAGAGAAAACTCACAAACTTGTGTGTCTTCCACAGCAGCAAATCCCTCCAGCCGAGAATGGCAAGAGAGAGAAAAAAGAGGAAAAAAATCATTAATTTTTTCTCTTCTGCGTCTGTGTGATATCCGAAAAGAACTAACAACGTGTATATATGTATGCGCTGTATGTATATATAGCTTTGAATCATTGGATGACTGGATGGAGGTTTTTATCCAAAAAAATATATGTACAGAATAGAACGAAAGAAGAGGCAAATAATAATATGAACAAAAAATTATACAAGCATTTTTCGTGTATATTCTCTTGTCGTTTGGTGCTGCTGATGCCTTTTTTTTGGACGAATAACAACAAAAAAGAGACATGGAAGGTGAATTTTATGTATTTAATATAATAAGGCTTTTAGAAAAGAATCTTCAATGAAATTTTTTTTGAATTAATATAATTTATACTAATGTGATTTCATGACATGCAATCTAAAGATTTACTTTCAGTTGACAAAGTAAAATAAAATGACCGCAGTCATTTTCTTTGTCTACTTTAGTCAATGTAAAGGAGAAAGAGAAAAATCTCCATTTTTATTTATTTATCATGCGCAGAAAGTAAATACGCAGAATCGTTGATGATTCCCATGTATATAATGGCGTATTTGATCTATAATTTGATGCTCAACAAAAAAAAGTACAAGTGATGAAAATGAAATTTTTTCGTTTTTAAAAAATCATCGAAGCAAATAGATGTACAGAGAGAAGACAATGAACAAAAAAAAGTAAATTATTTTCCCATCTGCATGTCGTCTCGAGCATATATTAAAATTAAAAATTCCAAGACAAAGATGTAGAAGAAGGAGAAGACGAGAGAGAGCAATAAAAAATCATGCACAGATCATTTTGTGCTAAAAATTACCTTATTTATTTGTTTTATAGTTTTATGGACAGAGTGTCGAGACAGATAGAAGCTTTTTAAATTACTTGCACATGTGCACCTCTCTATGTGTTTACTCAACTGGAAAATACCAAAAAAACTGCTGTAGTTGCAGGAAAAAATTGCAATTTCACCGTTTTTACATCTCTCGTTCTTTCTGTCATATCCGGTACGAGGGACGCAGATTTTTATGTTTATTTCATGAAAGTTGACCAGAACCCTAAAACACAGAGCGTGTATCTTGCGCGCAGGTGATTTTCAGGCTTATAATCATTTGCAATCATTCAACCGTGCGTGAGTTCTGACTCAAAAAGAAGGAAACTTTTTTCGCTCGCTCTCTCTCATTTTTCATGTCTCTACAATTTATCATTAACGAACATGGGCTATGAAGGCATATAAAAAATATATAAATGCGACCCGAGAACCGAGAATATATTTCATGATGATTTTTTTCCGTTTTTTCCTTCTCTCGCTTCTTTTTTTTGCTGATGAATATCATTTTTTCTACTATATACATCGTACGCCTATGAACGCTTACTTTACTGAATTGATTGCAAGGAAGGGAAGGAAATAAAAGATTTTTATTGTTGAATAGAATGAGAGAAAATAATGAAATTGTGAGAGGGTGGAAAAATATAGCAATGGTGGAAATAATTCCTTTTACAATTTTGGATTTATATAAAATGAAATATCTTGGTTCGATAATAAAACCGTTAAATTTTAAATTTTCAAAAAAAACAAACCGTTGAAAATATTTATATATGAAAACCAGTCAAAACTTTTTGATTTAAAAAATTGTGGAAACTTTGATTCTAATTAGCTGAATAAAGTAATAAAGAAGTCAGTAGAATAGTTGTGAAAATTCAATTATCTCCTCAAATTTTAATTAATATTAAATTTCAAAACAAATTTTCCATCAAATTACAAAAATTTCCATAATTGAGCGACTCAAGGTTTCCATATAAGACAATTTGTAATCAATATAAAGTTAAATGTTCCTATTCTTGCTGAAAAAACATTTGGTGTAATTTTTACATTTGGGAAAAAGAAGTCTTACAATTTTCTGAACATGAAAAATCTATACAACTATCTCTTTACATTTGTCAGGATTTACGCTTCATTTTACATTTCTAATGAACAAAATATAGAATATAAACGTGAAAATGATTCCTTCAAACTTTTTCTCTTTTGCTGTTGCTTAAACAAATAGCATTTCATCACGTTGTCATCATAAGATTTCACTCTTGGTGCGCATTAAACGAGAATCACGTTTTTTCAGAAATTTTCATTTTGCATGTCTCGCGCACTTCTTTTTCTCCTCTCAATATGTCAATTAATTTTTCTTTTTCAATGTTTATGAACCCGTGACTTGGTAATTTAATTTTACGAAAATAAGTTTCAATTGACTTGTGAGCACACAAGTGAATATATAATTTGTTTATAAATAAATAAAGGAAACAAACTGTTGAATAATTTTACGTTCATAATACGAATTGAGATGAGTCTTTTCATCTCACACATTATCTCTTGCTCTCAAACACATATGAAATTATTTATATGTACATAAGAAAAGAAAAAGAAGAAAAAAAGTCGAATCGAAGCGACGAAGGAGAAGAGAAAAATGGAGATTGCGGCACAAAATGTAGAAGTGAGACAGAAAACTTTCTTTCTCTTTCTATCACATTGAATTTATACCAGAATATATATTTTTTATTATATACAGCGCTTTTCTCTGTTCTTTATGCTCTTCACTTTATCATCATCATGTTCTGAACTCAAACTAATTTTATTCTTTTTTCTCTCATTCACTCGGTTCATTTATTGTATGTTAGTGGGCGTCATAAAACGTTGAGCATATGTATGGATTTATTTTTATTACATTGCACGATTTCTCTCCCCTCAAATAAAAGAAAGTGAACATGCAGCTTTCATTTCAAATCCTCCTAAAACGTGAGTCGTGTGAGAGAAACCCTCCAGTATTTTTTTCTCCTTCTTTTTTTGTTACAACGTGTTATGTATATGAGATTAAATAAAATATATAAAGAGAAGAGAAAAGAATTGTCCAATCAGAGTCCTTGAAGCTGCTTTTATTCAATTTGAGAAAAATAACGTGAAAATAAATCGATACATAATTGACTAATATAATATTTTATTGATGACATATTTTCGCAGAATTTTGTTTTTAAATATTCATTAAAATGAATTTGACAGTTTTTTTGGATCGTAACCAAGGACGAAAATATTCTAATTATTGTGTGCTTCTTATTAAATCTAATTTAACTAAAGAAATCGAAAATCAATAGAATTTTTATTGTATCGACTTAATTTAGACTTGTTGATTCTCTTTATTACTGTTTTATATATTGCAATGGTTCAAAAAGTTATTCTATGAATTTTTAATTTTTAAAAATTTAAACAAGATTTTAAAAACTGCAAACAAAACCTTATTTCTTTTTGCAAAGATCAATTCAAGTTTGTAATAATGAAATCATTTTATTTAATAGTAAATAGACAAAAAGTCGTGCAAAGAAGTTTAATATTTATTGGAATTAATCACCTTGATCGTAATTTAGTTAGAAAATTATTGATTAAAGAATAAAAAATTTTGATATGAAATTTCTGCATAAACCTAAAATGCAAAGTTTATGATTTTCTTCAATAATAAATAATTTTTTACCATTTTCGTGTGTTATGATTTCTTTTACTTACTCTATCTTTATTATCGTCACACCCAAAAAAGAAGAGAGCTATAATTAATTTTTTAATGCTACATATGATGATTAAAAAAGTTATGATCTCTATCGAAAGAACTGGTTTTTGAACAAAAAATAATTTCATTCGAATGACCTCATTATTTGCTTTCCTCACTCTCCTCTCGACAGAGAATAATTGAACTGGAACATACAGTCCAAGCATCCCGAATAAGAATCAGACTGGTTTTTTTTCTCCCTTCATTTAAAGAAATTTAAGTACCATGTACACACAATCTGACAAAACAGGGGAACAAAGATCAGCACGCATGAGATGTTTGAAAATTGAACTCTAGCATTTTCATGACATTAAACTTTAGAGCAGATGAGAAAAATTATCAACAACATAAAAAAGCTGCTAAACAATTAAATTAGCATAAAATGGATTATTAGTTGCCACGGTTCTATCGTGTGTGTATATTTTTTTTGTTCTTTTCATGCCTACAACTCACTTAGTTGTTATCGCTTTTGGCTACACTTTGAACAAATGTGACTCTTTCATTTTTTATTCATTTGACAAATTGAATTTCACTTTTTTTTCACTCAACCACCTTCAACACATACAAATTTGTGTGCGCTTATTAATAGCTCATTTATTTTAACTGTTTTGTGATGAATTTATAATGGTATTGTGGTGTGGTATGGGATTATATGTTATGTTAGGGTGGTAAACTGGATTTGATTTCAAAAAACACAAAAAAAAGTGCAGACGAGTGAGGGTCAAAAGTTGTTTAAATATTTTGACATTTTAAAATTTAACAAAAAAAAAAGATTTTGTAAAAGTTCAAAGTCAAGTGAACTCATCAAAATAATTCAATTTAGGCGAGAGTTCTCGAAAAATAAGAGACGCAAAAAAAAAATAAATTTTCATTTTCTTCTCACAAGAGACGATTCATGATTTTGAAAATGAGATACAGACACGTAAAGTCTAAAGAATAACAATGTCCAAGAAGAAAACAAAAAGAACCTGGAGGCACATGATGATGATTATTTATTTCGAGCGTTACGATTCGGTGATTCTTCAAGATGTGTTTCTTTCTCTCTCTCCCTCATCGTCGACGCTTACTTATGTGGAAAGAAGCAAAGAGATGATGAAGAATTAAATTCTTCTTATTATTGAAAAGTAAAAATGCTCTCCATTTCTACCCGAAATAAGTCAGACATGTTAAAAGAATGATATAAAGTTGTCGAGTTGGCTTTATAATAATTTAGTGCCATTTATAGAGGGTTCATGCGAATACAAGAAGTTTGAATCACTTGACTGAGTATCACAGAGGGGGAAGTCGAAGGTACAATGATAAATCGAGATTGCTCTTGTGTCAAGGAAGGTATTTTTGGGCTTGCCATATGTCTATATGCTTTTGCTTACGAAAACGGATGAGAACGTAACAAAAGATTGAAGAAGAAGTTTCTTCGTCGAGTTTTCAATGTCAGAGGATGCTTTGGGTCAAAGACTTTTGTGTGGCTTTTGTGCATCTTATGCAGTAAGTTCTTGAACTTGGTTGCAGCTTAATAAATGTCTGCATCTCGTGCCAAATATGAAATTTCATTTCTCTTGCGCATTAATTTGAGCGTGAAGGAAGCATAAAGGAAAAAAAAGAAAAATTGTTAATTGACGCACGCAATTTTCACACAAACTCATACATAGCAAGTTATAGTGGAAGAAACTTCACTTTTCACTCTAACGGCTGCCAACATTGCGTCGATTCACTTTTACTTTAACTGATTATTTCAGTTAGCTGCTGCTGTATGATATGAGTATGTATAAAAAAGATGTCATAATGGCAATTAACTCAAACAGAATGAACTTTATGTATTGTCATCAAAACACACTCACAAACTTGTTTTCAATAATCACGACATTCAGTGGAGGTCTTTCTCTCTCTCACTCACTATGAACATGACTCGTAATGACACCTTTGAAAAAATAAAAATTTGTGTGTTGTTGTTTTTCGCACAGTTGCTGAGAGGAAATAATTGAGATGATGATGATCATCATCGACAGAGAGCTTAATTTTTCAATTTTTCTCGCTATGCTGAACATGAATAATAATAGACAATGGTAGAGAGAGAGACAAATATGACATCCAGCGAGGCAGCACCGAAACAACTTCATCATCTAAATCATGATTGTCGTGTGATGCCGAGTTATTTTTTTGGGGAGACATTGGCAAATCAGATACACACGGCAATGATGTGAGCAGCAGCAAAAAATTGTTTTTCATTTCGTGTAAATACATCGAGATTATAATTTATTATTGAAATCTTGTGTTCGAATTTTTTTTCTGCTTTTTGTGCTGTGTATTTTTTATTTTACATCTCTTAAAGCAAATTTTTAGTTAATCTATATATGTCGTAAACGTGTCAAAATATTTCATTCCAATTTTTCTACTTTTTGTATATATTATTAAATATTTGTCACAAAACCTCACCAACAATATTTCACAATTTTACGTCATCAAAATTACTTTTTAAAACTCTCAATTTTTCAATTGATTTGACGTCAATATTATTTAAGACACTTTCGGACAGATACTCATTAGAAGAAGAAGAAGAAGAAGAATAGTTCAAAAAATAGAATTAATCAGAATTTAGTTTAAAATTATTTTCAACGGTTTTTCGGAAATTAAACTTTTTGAATTTCAAAAATCGGTTAAATTAAAAAACTTAAATATTTTCTTTATAGTTGTTAAAAATTTGCAACACTTTATCTTGACATTGTTTGTATAAAGACCAGTTAAGAATTTATAGATTTTTTTGATAAAAATTTTTATTTTTAATTTCGATACATTTTCAAAAAATTTTCGAACATTTTTTTTAAGATTTTGAAAATATTTAAGTTAGAATTTCTTTATATTCTATCATTTAATTTAAATCTTATACTTTCACTTTTTTATAAATAAATAATGGAAAATACCATAAGATGTGAAGGAAGGAAAAAACAATTACTCATTGTTGCTACTACATGCACACTTATTTATTTTTTATCACAAAATTTCTTTAATCGAAGGTCGTTTACATATAAGTATGTAATATGTCAAGCACAAGCCACAAAAATTGCGCAAATGAAAATAATAAAATCTTAGAGCGTCACTCTTATTTTTCTATTCTTTTATTCTCGCGTGTGAAAAATTATCTGAGCACATTTTATTTTATCATCACAATCTCAAATATTTTGTTTTATTCATCACTTTTTTTTCTTGAGAAGTTTAGTGTACACACAATCATCAAAGAAACTGAGGTGCGGCATCACATAATGACACATTTGATCTTGTCTTGATTCAATAAAATAGAGTAAACATGGAAGATTATTATTCTGGAGCAAAAAAAAATTTTTACTCTTTTGAGATAAGAAATAAAAATATTTGAACGCTATGAAAAGAAAAAAAAAATATTAATAAGCCGTGAAGATTGCGATCATTTGATAAAAAGTAGAGTGACCACAAAAAATATTTTTTTAAGTTTTTTTCCAACCTTGTTGGATTAACCATCGATTGACATATATATTGGTTTTAAAAATTTTTGTGGGGAATCACAAACAAAAACTAGTAAGAGTAAGAAAAGATACATACTGTTCTTATCGCGGTTGAAGTTTTTTTTAATTTCATCATAATGATGTGAACACACAAGGATAGGGAACTTATGTAAAAATTTTTAAGATAATTTGAATTTTTATATGAATTTCTTAAAGATGTAATAGTTCATAGGTAAATTTTGAAATTAAAATCTCAATAATTTTTAAACGATGAAAACAAATGAATGAACCGCATGTTAGTTTGAAAGCATTAAAATTACTATCAAATAATTGAAAACAAATTTATCAAAATAACAAAAAATCCTACAAATTGACAGAGTCAATTTTATTTTCAATCATACAAAAGTTTCTTAGTTTCAATGGTAATTTTATTTTCAATATCAAGTTTTGTTTCCTCTTGTAAAAATTTATTAAATTATCTAAGGAGAAACAACTATTGATAACGAAAACAATGTAATAATTAATAAATTAAAAATTTGTATGAAAACTATCATTAAATTTTTTGATAGACTTTCTTTCAATTGTGAAGAAAAAGTAAAATTGATCCTTTACATATGAAAATTACTTTTTTAATTATAGCTTGTGTGTTACTTCTCACCATTTAAAATAAAATTTTTATTTATTTATTTTTAGAATGAGCTCAAAAAATTCACAATATTTGAAAAATTAACGGTCACTTTTTTTACAGAACAAAAACAACAATTCATCATTAAAAAATTTTGAAATTGTAAAAATTCGTTAAAAATTAAGTTATTTTTTAGATTTAAAAATTTTTACTCAAGTGTCCTATCCTTTAATGTAAATAAAATTTTTTATTCGATCAAGAAAAATTATAAGAAATGAAATAAAAAATTAATTAAATAAAGAATTTTTTTTATCATTTCAGAATGAGAAATTGACGTGGTTTTTCAGAATAAAATTTTATCTTACATTGGGCGTGATGAGACGCAAAAAAATAAGACTTAAATAGAAAAACCCGCCTTGATGATAACAAATGAAAAAAAGTAAAATCAAAAGCGAGAGCAGATAATAATTGTGCATATAAAGGTGCGAAACACTCACCATCAACTTGTTCCATAATTTTCCACTTTTGTCTTTAGATAAATTCCACTTCGAATAAAAAATTGTCACTGATAAAATTCGACAATAGCTAATTTGATTTCTTTTTTCAATTGATTAAAAATTTTTCTTGTCTTTTTTTTTCTTCACTTCACATTCGGGTTTTTATCAATAATTATTTTCTTCACTTATTAATTAGTTTTGTTTTTGTAAAATTCCATTAAGATTTCATCACTTTTTGTTTGTTAATTATTTCACTAAAAATCTTTTTTTAATTTTAAGTTTGAAATTTGTTTTTTGAAGGCACAAAATAATTCTTTTTTTTTATTATCCTCAATTTATTTAATAGAGCGCGATTTGAAATGAGATGTTGTTCCTCCAACAGCTTTCGGAGATGTGACACAATGAGAATTTTCACATTATCGATACCTCAGCAGAGCTTCATTTCTTTTTTTTCTCTATTTCTTCTCACACTTGTGTGTTGTTCGTATGTTACTCCCGAAAATGCAAAGAGAAGAATAAACTTTTTTTTATAAAGCAGAAAAATTTCCTCTAGCACCTCTTTCTTCTTGCCATCAGTCCGAGAGACTGTAGTACAAATATTATTATTTTTCCCACTGAATGGACTACAAGAGAGAGTAAGTGAAAGAGAAAGAGAGCAGTACCGCTGTAGCGTGTAGTTGTAGAATAACTAAAGCATCACGATGAAATGAATAAAGGCAGGCAGGCATCAGCATAGAGCTTTTTTATTTTATTCATTTCACATGCATGTACGCGCGAGAGAGAGAGGAAAAAAAACCCGAGAGAAACAAGAAGTATATAAGGGGCGCTCAACGCACACAATGACAAAATAATAAGTTTTATCTTCCTTTCGTGCTTGTGTTTTACTCACACAATTTTACTCGCATGAGATACTCGTACTGTTGTATACAAAATTTATTTTATATATTCACCTGAGAATATTCGCTGCTGATAACATAACATCCGAACATTAAATGTATTTGTACAATCCTCTCTTTCTCTCTCATATACACTGCCAATTTACTCTCTTCTTGCTCATCATCTCTTGGTGGTGGATGAGATCTGACGAACGGACAGAGACGTGAGCTTTACATTCAATTTCATCGATTTAGCGAAGTTTTTTTTCTGATTTATTTTTTTTTTATTTTCAACAAGGTGGGGAGAATTTCTTCATTTTCAATTATCATTATTGACAATATCTACTTTAGGCTGCTTTAACCATCATCACATATTGCAAACTAAATGTGAATAAACTTTACGCCGTGATTTACGATTGTTTGAGTTTAAATATTGCACGGAAGAAAATAATATTTTATAACTGAAATAAAGTTTTTAAAATGTTTACTTTTTAAATTTAAAATTTATGTGTTTATTTGTTTTATTTAATTTTTAAATCCCAACAAAAAAAGTTTTAAAAGTTTTTAAAATTTTATACGAATTTTACAATTTTTTATACGAATTTTATACGAGTTTTATAACAGAAATAAGTCAAAATTTTCTCTAATATAAAATTGTTATAAAATTTAATTTTAAATTTGACTGTTATAAAAACTGTTAAAATTCATTCATATTTAAAATTAATTTCGTAAAGAACGTTAAAATAGTTCAAGATTTGTTTCTTTTTCGGACAATAATCATAGAAATTTGCTTGAATTTATTTAAACTACTCATAATTAAACAAATAATGAACAAAATAAATAAGTTTGAAATTTTATTTAGTCAATTTTAAACAATCATTAAATTTTTTATAATCACTTCAAAGTTGTTTTTAAACATTTTCATTACAGGTTTATGAAACTCAAAAAAATTATTTCTAGACTAAGAAAATTATGACTTTTTTGTTGCTCAACTGTAAATCGTAGGACATTGTATGTAGCTGTTTCAATTTATAGTGAACAAAGTCAACGTTAATGAAGAGACTGTCTGAACCTAAGGTGTATTACAGGGACAAATTCCAAATAATAAAATTTATTTTTCTCTGTGTGCTTACAAATATCTTCAAACATTTTCTTCTTCGACTACTTATTTTTTAAAATGATAACTTGAACTTTTTCTTGACATTTTGAAGAAACTTGAAAATTAATTTGCAAGTTAAATTTATTTAAGTCACATTGAAGTTTCAGGTAAAAAATTCATTACTGGTCATATGTAATCATTATAATTGTATTTTGCATCAAGATGTAAGAAATGAAGTTTCGACAGAAGAAAGGGATTTTTTTATTGCCCATTAGTAGCAGACATCTCGTAATAATATTTGAATAATTTCTTAGCTTATTTCAGGTAGATTTTATGTTGTGTTGTTTCATCCTTTAATTTTTTGGCTTCTTCAAACAACTATATATAATTTTTCAAACATGAGTTGTGATTTATTAATTGAACATGAAACTTGTCACATCTGTTATGTCCAAGAGAGACGTTAAGATCATCACATCGCGGAGCAAAGAGAGGAAGTGTAAATGATAGCTTCTATGAGTGTGAGACTCTTAAGGAAATTGAATACCTGACAAACATATGATACATGAATGTGTAACTACATGATCTTCTCGAAATGTGCAGATGATGCATAAAGTGTAAAATTATTAACATAAATCATCACAGACATAAAAATTATTTTAATTAACTACCAAAGACGCGTCATTTTAATGGAGATCAAGAACAAGTTATCAATTGAGCTTCAAGCATCAGTTTTTTTAATCACCTGATGACTCGAAAATAAAAATAAAAAAATAAAAAGAAGAAATTGAGAGCAAACACCTTGTCGGAATGATACACATAAATTTTACAATTCTTGCGCGCGGTGTCTGGTCCACACATTGAGCATTCTTCTACTTTTCCTCTCTTCCTCACTCACTCACTACATGTATATTTTTTTTTATATAGTTAGTGAATCATTCAATTGCGATCGAATATCATCTGCTTCTTAATTCTTTCTTTTTCTTTCCTCTCTGTCTGATACATATAAAGGAAGAATCATCTCAAGTTTTTAATTTTTAAGTAAAGAAGTTTGAATGATTAAACAAAATATTTTTTTGAAGTTGATTTGAAATTAAAAATTTTAGATATTGTTTGTAAAATGCCTTAAAATATGTAATTAATCATTAGCCAAATAAGTTGATGAAGTTATATTCATGAATTAAAGTTGAATTAAAAAGAATTTATTTCATAAAAATTATTTAAAATTAACGGTTTTTAAAATTTAAACAATTTTTCAAAAAAACCGTTAAATTTTAAATTTTTATTTTCAAATCTTATATTTAAAAGCCTTCTAAGTATGAAAACAAAAATGAAATTGAAAAACTCCATTTTGCACAAGATTATTATTATTGCTTCAACATGTACAAAATAATAAGAATTGTAATATTTCATAAACATGAATCAATTTACTGTGCAAATATTTTTGAGACCCAGTTTCAATTTTCTGACTGACGATAACAAAAAAGTGATCACATATGAAAAGCACGAAAAAAGTTGATGATTTGTCACAAATTCAAAAGTTTTTTAAAATTAAAGAAAATTTGATTGAAGCGCATTTATGTTAAAATTCATCGATATCTTAGGACAAATTGTAGCAATTTTTTGTATAAAATTTGTTCAATTCTCATTTCGATATCGTCGCTTTTCTGTGTGGATTTAATATTCAACATTGTTTGTCATTGTTATCTGTCACATACTTATACTTTATTTTTTTGCTTCATTCAAACACCTTATTTTCGTGCTTTAACTTATATTGTTCTTCATAAAAAAAACTTGGAATATATTTTTCAATTTATAGAACATAAAATATCATTAACATCCTCGAAAAAATTCATTCTTCAATTTTTTGCATATTAGATTTCTCTTTTCGGCATTAACAATTAGCATCCAAACCGCGTGCCAGGTGAATTCTCAATACACACATCATACATATGTAGATATTTTGCGCGCGTTGTGGCCTTGTGACCTCAATAAAGCAGCCAGCGCGTCGCACCATCATAAAAATGCCTTTGCCTAATAGAAAAAAAATATAAAATAAACTGAAAATTTTTTAATGAAGGCTTCCGATGATTCTAATCGTTCTCTGCGGGTCTTTTGCCTCTTTCTATCTCTCCTTTGTTTTGTCTTATCGTTTCAGAGCATCTTTAATATTAAAGGTTGATCGCACAATACACTTGTCTCCTTACTCCTCTTGATTGTGTTTCTGAACGAAATTTTATGTAGCAAAAGGAGCAAAAAAATACATCTGCTTAAATTTTTTTTTTCATAATAAAATAAAATTCAAGCTATCTCTCACACAAAAAACTCAAGTTTCATAATCTCTGCAAAACAAATTCTTGCTTTCATATGCAGCAGCGACAAAAAAATGTGCATAACTAACATAAATGAGTTATAAGTGAATTCTACATGACATTTAAGTAATCACTACATACTCGACTTGTGTGTATGCACATGACTATCTAAAGTTACTGTAAATTCACAAAGACATTCTCAATGAAGAAGCGAAAAATATATTAGCGCTAATGTGTTCTTTAATATAACCTTCTTGAGTCAAATGACATACTTGTGGAATTCTTTTCTATATAGACAACTTCATCAACTAGGAAAAATATTTGATGAGTGACAAAAATTATTACTTTATTGTTCATGAAAGGATTTGCATGGTACTTGACTAGACGTCTAGTCGCATATGTGAATGAATAGCAATTTACCTGAATCTTTAACTTTTTTTCTCATTAAAAGATCTTCATTATTTGCATGTTAAATGCACAAGTTGAGTCGAGTCGAGTCAGACGAGCATCATCATCAAAATTGTTACATATTTCAAGAAATGAATATGACAAAAATGCAATGTGTGTCATGTTTCTTTCACATCATACACATCCCATGAGAGAGAGACAAGATTTTCACTTTTTTGCTCATTCATTTGACTTTGTGCATGTTCTATGACTACACAGTCTCTCTCTCATAATTACATATTACTGCAATTAGTTAAAAACTCAAAATTGACCTGAAAAAATAAGAACAAAGAGAAACTTTTGTTATCATAATGCATAAAGAAAGATTTTAAGCGCATTTCTTTGTTTTATGTAACTTAAAAATTGCTTGTGTATTTTTTCAACAACATTCGCTGGTCATATGAGAGAATTTCAGTTGCAATTGTGAAATCTTTTACTCTGACCCTTTTCTGACACGCAAACTTCTGTTGTTGCTGCTGCTGCTGTGTTGAGTATGTAATTTATTAATGGAAAGTGTCACTTTTTTGTTACCTTCTGTCCCTTTTCTTTACTGTGCACCTTTTCAATTTATTTTTGTCTCTAGCGCATCCTTTTACTCTTTTGGAGGGTAATTTATTAACACTTTGATATTTTGATACATATGTGCATAGATTTAAAGAGATCAGAGGTCGTTGGTAGATTGTGAGAAATTTTAAAGATGGACAAGAATATTTAAAGTTCAAAAAACTAATTGAAACGTGACAAAACTTTAAAATTTTTCCCATTCTTTCTCATCTCTCTTTTCACTTCCCATTACAATATTTTATAATTCTTTATTTTCCACTAAATATGTTTGACGTAAAGTGAAATTTGACAAAGAAGATAAGAATGAGGGAATCACCAAAAATTGACATCACTTCTTCCTTCCTATCATCTATAACACTAAAAAGTATCTATCGTGAAAGAGAGAATGAGAAAGAGTAGAAAATAAACAGGAAGAAGTTTCGATATCCCTATACTCTCATGTGGTATGTAAAAAACATCATTTTAGAAGAAATGTAAGTGACCTTATTGCATTTGAAAGATGAAAATAAAATGATAAGGAAGTAAAAGATCTAAAGGAAGCCTTTTTACCTTACAGTGTGAATAATTGAATATTTCGAAAGATCATTGTTTTCCCATCATAAAAGAGAAAGAGAGTCAATTTTAGAAAGGAAATACATTTGCACATTAATGAGGGTTAAGCAATCAGTAAATGATTTTCTAATTGATTTTAAACAACTTCAACTTTTCTTGGTGACAGAAAAGTTCAATTTTGTGCATTTTTAATTTTTCTTCAGGTCTCAAGAGTTGATATCCGGAAATGATCAAATAAAAAAAATTAAAATTATCTTATTCAAAGTTCAAACTTTTGATTATGAGACTCTGAACAGATTAGATTTTACAAAATTCTGTGCAGTAAGATTTGTCAACAGAAATCAAAGAACTTACAATTGTAAATTACTCAATAGATAAAATTTTTCTTCAGATTACTGTGAACCTTTTAAAAAAGCTTTTTATAGAAATTTTTTCAAGAACAAAATTTCTGAAATTCGAAAGATTAGTTGAAATTGATGAAAATTTTATATTTTGCCCGGAGAAAACACTTTTTAACTGGCATAAAGTTTTATTTCATAAAGCGACTTTATACCAGAAAAAAGTTAAAACTTTTTAGAGTTAGAAAAGACATAAAAAGCTTGTATGAAAAAAAGTTTATGAGTGTCTTAAAGTATACTTTTATGCCTCATAAATAACTTTATTAGATCCAACTTTATGCCAGTTAAAAAGTTTTTTTCTCTGTGTGAGCTTAAAAATTGATTAAGTTATTTTAATCTTAAACATTTTCAAAATTTCTAAAACATCAAACCATTTTTGAAAATATTTTAAAATTCTGGAAGCTTCCTTTATAAATTTACAAAAATCCACATGAAAGTCTGTCTTTCATGTGACTCATAATCAAAAATTCTTTTCTTCTTTCACGACATTAATGTTATCAATTTTGCTATTCTTATCAAATTTTCTCGGTTTTTTTAAGATTCTCTTTTTATTTTTTCAACACGTAGCATACATTACAGCTTAAGTTATATTTGTGTTCAATGATAAATGGTTGAATGTTTCAATCTCAATAATATATTCAATATATACATTTATGGAGGGAGTAACGATGAATCGAAGACATTCCAATGAAATGAGCGAGACAGCTATGTGCACATTTGTGTGAGTGATTAGTCACAGTAGTCATATTTAAGAGTGAGAGAGATTTAAGTGGCATGCAAACAGGTACATAAAATTTTCCTAGCCTGCAGTTAATTGTCTTACGAGATAATAATGGTTGTCCCCAAATATAATTTTCATCCGTCGTCACTGGCGCTATATGCAAGATTTACAACAAAAAAATTTTTTTTAAGACACTTAATGGTACTTTTATTACTATTCAATTTTTGTTTGTTTTTAAATAAACAGGTTCATTTCTAGTTATTGTTTTGTAATAATTTTTTCTTGAGATTAATAATGATGACAAAAAATGTCGACTGATAAAAATATCACATGTATTTTATAAATGAAATAAATCTCTCTCATGATAATTTCATCTGAGTACGAAAGTCAAGTCAAACACTTGATGTATATAAATTGATAAGATTCAGTTATACACATACGATACATTCATCACTCTAACCTCTTTCTTATTTAGTTAGGTAAATAAAGGTATCGTCATCGATTAGATTGGTATTTACTTATTTCGTTGCTCATATGCGACACAAACAATCATTGGCATTTAGATAGAGTTCTTGGAAAATTGAGAGAGGTGTACATATGTGTTCTTGATAAATACAACGAATTTTTTTTATTGCTTCTTCCAACTGATTGAAGATTTCTAATGAAAACAAAGTCACGAATGACGTAAATATGAAAGTAAATTTAAAATTTGAATTTAATGTGAAATTGATGAAGCAAGAATAATTTTTTATCATTGATAAATTTAATTTCGATATTGAATGAAGAATCAAAGAAAAAGAGAAGATAAATACTTATCAAAGATAAGTAAAAATGTACACACATGAGCTGCTTCACTTATTCAACCAACAAAAATGAGAGAAAAAAAATTATGAAAGCTCTGTTCATTGAGTAACAAACAAACAAAACTGATAATAACTAATAGCTGTGACTGAAGATTGCCGGAAATTGAGACAGTAAAAAAAATCATAACTAATATGTAGTATGGTGCATTGCAAGTATTTTTTTTGTGTCTCTCTCATGACTCTGTTTCTTTTGTTAAATAAATTAGTTCTGTTGGCTCGTGTTACCAAAGATTAATATTTACTTAAAATGCAATTAGCTCAGTTAGTTTAGAGAGTTTCTAGTTCACTCTTGCTGTCGATCTTCTTTCATAATGAGACAAAATTTTAAACTAAAATTAGATTTTTGCCAACATAACATTATCGGCCAAAATAATAATTTATCAAACTCAATTTACTAATTTAAAAAATCTAATTTTACTAGTTTTGTTTGATTGCTATAGTCTGGTAAATGTAGCACTTTAATAATAATAAACGTAAGATACAATCAATGTTATTGAGAAATTTTGAATGAAAGAAAATTGATAAAAAATAAAATTGACAAATTTTTCGTTTGTATATAGTTTCATTTTTATCATGATTTATATGAGAATTTCTTTCAAATTTATCAATTTATTTTAGATTTCTCATAATAGAAATTCTTTGTTTGTGTTAGTAAATTTTCAAAATTTAACTGTAAAGGATTTTCAATGAAAAAGTGAATAAATCTCATTCATAAATAAAGTATTAAAGTATCAATATCATTTCTCATTTCTCTTTTCTTTCTCTTGCCCATTAACAAGTAGCAATCGAAATATGAATTAAAATACAGCACACGTCAATCTGTATTTAAAGCTAAAAGAAATGAAGCTCAACAAAATACAGAAATTCACATCCGGTGATGGTGAAGAGTTTCTTTTTTCTGTCCATAAATAAAATTTTGTCTTTGCGTTATTGACGTTTTTTAATCATCAGTCATAATGAACGTGAGCATTTTACTCTTGCAATGATTGACTACCATAAACTTACAATTGATCATGTAGTAAAATGCATACAAAAGCACCATCATCAGCCATAATGAAATTAAGAACCGCCATCAATGTTCGTTTTTGCTGTCTTTCTCTTCCAATAAAACAATCGAATCGTGAAATACACATTGAAGACAGAAAGAATGAGAAAATGTGTAGTAGAGATAATCAATTGAGGTTCATTAGCCTTATACTTACTTTACCTCACATGGATGCTCGAACACACATATTCACATGATGACGAGAGAGTGCTATGCGTGAAGTTGACAATCGGTAATTGAACAGTTATTGTCATTGTTTGAAATAGCACTCGTGAGCGATTGAAAAAAAAAGAAGTAAAAGATGTGAGAAGGAAATCAGTGAATGGTTTAAGAGAAACGTGAATTTAAATGAAAATTTCTCATAGAGCTACATATGTGTAAAACAATACTTTTATTCTAGCACCTCTGTCACAATCCACGCGATATTGAAATAAGACACCAGAGCGAGACTTTGCACTGCAGTTTGAGAAACATTATTTAAACTCAAAAATGTTGCTGAAATTTGCATAAAAATGCATCAGCGTCATATCATACAAAATAAGTTGATGCGCAATGTCGCTTCATGAAAATTAAATGGAATTCTGTCTTTCTGCTGACTGCAAAGTTTTCTTTTTTTTGAGGCTATGTAAATGAGTGAGATGATAAAATTTCAAGCAGGTTGCAGAAAATATAAAATAAAAGTTGGCAACGTAAAGACAAAACATCTTTTGGTATGGTGAATGCTTATTGACTCTTAATTTTGTCACTGCTCTCTTCATTCACACGCTCATTCTTCTCACTCATGTTGCTTGTTGCTTCTGTTGGGATGGGATGGACAAACATGATTTGAATTAACAATTACTGAATATGTAAAATGATTATTATTCATTTTAATCCCATCTTTTTCTCTCTCTCTCTCTACTTCTTCATTTACCATCCTCAAAATCAGAATTCCACTTTTGTCTTTCATGTGTTCGGCATGCGATGATGAGATTTATCGTTTCTTCTGCTCATACCTTGTATGTGATGAGATTTGCGTATTGTTTTAGATTTAGAGAGGAAGTCGTTAAATTCCAATGACCATAGAATCTTATTGTCTTAAGAACTTGCTACTGGATAAAATTCAAGGTAAAGAGACATCAATTAATCATCAAAAAATATAATTTCTTAGAAAGCAGCTAATTTCTGTTATATTAAAGATTTCATGCATTGAATTGTTTGTAATAATCGATGACTTGTTAATATTGAAATAAAATCTTTCTAAATTAAATTCTTGAAATAAGTCAATAATGTTTCTGAAATATCTAATTGATTGATTTTGAAAGAAAAACAAAATTTTGATGAAACTTTTATAAAACTCATCACGACATAAAGATTCGAATTGAATTACAACTCGAATGTGCAAATATTTCAAACAAGTAATAAGATCTCTCATTTGTTATTACTTTAAAAAAATTAAAATTTTGCAATTGCCCGATAACTGCATGAACATGTCATAAAAACTTGAAATCTGAAAATAAAATCGAAACAGAGAAGACACCTCATTTGTAGCGCTTTGTCACAATGTATACAATTTTTATTTTTGTCATGATGCAATTCATTTATCAGCAAATTATCGAGTCTCACTTTAGTGCTCGTTCGCGATAATTGTAAGTGTATATGAAAATGAGAATTTTGCTTTTGCATTGAAAAATAAAATTTTAAATGAAATGCACGCTTCTCCTTTTTCATGATTATTTCTTTTATTAGCTCAGGCTTTTTTCATGATATCTTATAAAAGTTATATGAGTTCAATTGCTGGCCATCTACTATCTAGAGTTTTACTCATAAAAATCCTTTCATAATGTAAACTTAATAGCCTTGTATCGAAAATTGGACATGATGCAGTTTTAAAGCAATAAATTTTATTTAGATTTCGTGCAATGCGAATGCGCTCGAAAAATCTACATCTAGGCAATTAAACGTTACATGAAAAACTGCTTGTCGATTTCATAATTGATTTTTTTCTTTGCTCAACTGCTGCTTGACTTTCAATTTATTTTTCAAAGATTTTATTAGATATATTGAATTTTCAAAACTAAACAACATTTTTTATACTTTCCATTTTTTGATGCACAATAATGGATGCATTTACCTCTCTAGCTATATGTATGCAGTAAAGTGTTATTCAATCCAATGATTAAAAACACTCATGGAAGTTAAAAAAAATTGCAGTTTTTAGTTTTCATTTTCATCATAATCAACAACAACAACAGCAAAAAAAGGAAAGCGAAATGGAGAATTATCAAAAAACGTAATCGTTTCACTGACGTGAGCTCGAGATTGAAAATCTTGAAAAGCTCTTTTCTTTTCGTTTTCTAAATCGACATGATTGTGCAACGGGTAATTAATTTATTAATGTTTGATGTGAGCACTTTCATTTTTTTCATAATCTTTTATTATCTATCATGTTCGTAATTTTGATTGTTTTATTCTTTTTAAAATATGAATTTATTTCAAACTAAGTAATAAAAGAAACAATTTAGTGTCCACGACCTGTTTATATTCGATTAAATATTGAATTTTCACTTAGTAATTCTTCAAAGTCTGACAATATGCAAATTTAAATCTCAAGAGTAGTTTCTTATGATGATTTTACAAATAGTAGAAACATACTTGATTCAGTAAAAAAATTAAGCGCTATAAATCGCGCAAAATAGCCTAAAATAAATCACACATGAATCGTTTCGTTTCTACCCTTTGTTATTTATCGATTCTCTAGAAATTTGGTAAAATTTAAATAAATTAGAAAGAAATTTAAAATGTAAATGAATTCAAACAATTCGGATTAAGAAAATTTAACATTCTTAAAAGCATTGAAAATTTTTTAATACAAAATTGCAATATACAATTTTGTCGATTTCATTTTCATTTTGTAGACTATTCAACAATTGAGTGAGCATGGCATTAGCTAAAAGAACAAAATATTCTCATTGAGAAGTGCTTAGTTTTATGTTTTTTTAACACACATATTACTCTATGCACAGATAATTATCTAACTTCTTTCATGCGGCAGACTAGCAATTATGATGAGCTTTAGAGGTAATTAAAAAGTGAAAACATTTTGTGTTCAAAAATAAACGTTTTGTGCAAAATAGCGAGAAGTGAACGGAATGCACTTCAATGGCAATATCTTTTTTGTTTCTTTCATAAATATCTTACAAAGCATGCATTTTGCACATACACACACACACACATGCTTGAATATGTGTGATTTTGAAAATCACTGATTGAATGATTTCGAAAGTGCATTCTTTCAACATGAAACTGTTGCTGCTCACTTCTTCTTCTTCTTTTTTCGTCAGTTTCAGTTCAATATTTTTGCCTAATATAGTTTTGCACAAAATGAAACTAAAATGAAGGTAAAACTTTAAACTTCAATGATTTTCTTTATAAAATGAAAAATTTAAAGAAATATCAAGTGACTATTTAGTTTATGCCCTTATTGGATACTCATGCGTAAGAAGAGATAACTCAAAAGAAAGAACAAGACAATCAACTTCCTTTAGAATAAACTCAAATCATAAAACACAGAAACAATTGACTTTTTTAAATGCTTACATTTTCAAGGCATTCTTATTCATACTGATAATGACAATAATGAACATTTTTCATTTTTCTTCATACCATGATGATTCAAAAGAATGATTTCTAATTTTTAGCGCATTTTTGAGAAAAAAGTGCAGCTTATACATTCACTTTGGCTGGCTGGCTGGCTGCGGCTCGGGTGAGGCGCGAGATCTCGAAAACTACAATAGCTAGGCTTAGATTGCCTGCGACAATATTTACAAAAAAAATTCCTTAAAAAATTGTAGATGGCGTTTCAAAAAAGATTTAGACGCCATCTATAATTTCCATAGCGAAATTTTCGTAAATATTATCACAGGCAATCTAGGCCGCCTGTGTAACAACACTGATTAACACATTAAATTTTCATATTTATAATGTTGATAAATGCAAAGCTGATTTCGATGGAATTTTTCTTATAAACTTGAATATGTTTAAACGTTAGAATTTATATTCAAAAAAGCTTCTGAAAACTTGCTTTAGCTTGATACAGTCACAGAAAATCTGATTGTTGTAATCAAATTGAAAAGCTGACAACTAAACATGTAGTTTTGCAACTCAACTTTGTTTTATCATTTGTATTTAAGGTAAAGCCTCTGTTTCTAAAAACGAATTAATTAGCTCTGTTATTTGTAACAAACACTGATCTGGGCGCCAAAAATGCGCTAAAGTACACCAATCCGCAATTGAGTACTTTCACCAATTTTTAAAGTTGTAAATTTAACTGAATTTGGAAATTAAAAATAAAGTGCAGGAATTTTGTCAAAATTTGAAATATTTTTCTTAAACTTTGATAATTTTCTTTCTTATTCCAATTCACTCATTGTAGCTCTTGATTTCAATGTTTTGATTTATTCTCATACTTTTCAGACAGCGCTATTGCAGTTGCTCAGAGTTGTAAAAGTATAAACTTCTTTGTAGCTTTTGGCTACTTTTTACAATAGATTTAGGCTGCTAGCTACAATCCAGTAGCAGCAACAACTCTGTAGTTGCTTATGTCACATGTTTAAGAAGAATTACACGTAATTTTGCATACATAAATAAAATTCGTAAACGTAAACAGATATGAATAGAAAAGAATATTTATTGCACTGAATAAGATCTAAAAGCATCTAAAAGATGTGACTGCCTGTAAAATTGACTCAAATGTTATTGACAGCTATAAATTACAACACTGAACTGCTTTTTTGCTTTAAATTATTTCTTTTAGCTCTTAATTATCGTTTATTGTCCTTTAAAAACTCTTTTGGACTCCTTTTTGTATATCCATGCTTGATTATTTATATAAAGAATCAAATATTTTCAATTATTTTGATTTTAATTTTAATTTATAAACTTTGAAAATTAAATCAATTTAATTTGTTTTAATAACCATGTCTCTCATTTAATTATTTTCTCAAAGCAATACTAAAAAGTCGATAAAAAAAGCCAGCAAAGCGTAAAAAGTGACATTTTATTTGAAAGCAAACTAACTAAAACAACAGAACGTTTTCCATATTTTTTTATCAGTTCACAGTATGAAAAAGGCATTAAAAAGAAGTTCTCAAGGCGCGCAAAAATTAAGGTGAATGAACGCAATATTTTTTTTTGAATGTATTGCATACACATGAAAAGTTTTATATAAAATATTCGTTATAATTTACATAGATATGAAAACTTGATCCTATTTTTAATGTCCGTTTGTCAGTTTTAAAATTTTCTTCAACTCTTTCTTATGAAAAGGTGCAAAGAAAGATGCTTGTATGGTCAAGCATTGATGCATGAGAAAAAGGATATTGTTTTGGTCCTTTTTGTTGTATAAATTATAAATAGCGGTCACTAAGAAAAGGATTCAATTGCATCACACGGTAAATGAATAAAATTCTGCTTTCCCATGGGATGAAGAAATATTTTTTTATCCCGTGCAGGTAAAAAAGGATTTCTCATTATGCAAATCAAGAGTCCTTTATATTTGAATCTAAATTGATGGTCAGCGAGTTTATTTGCAGTTTCCTTGTCCCGTTTCAGGTATAATTTTATTGTTATTCTTTTACTGTTTTTCTTGTGTAATGAAATCTGTTTTTATTTGGTTCACAGGGTGTTTAAACATAACAATTTATTTGAAATATTTAAATGACGAATCATAAGTAAGACAAAACACCCTGTAAATCATCTTATATACATTACATAAGAATGTCCAAGACGTCCAATTGAAATCGCAGTTGGACAACAAATTTATATGTGTACGAGAACAACCTTTAATGAATTGCATATAAGCATAGTAAAAATAGCCCTCCAACCTTTTGACCTTTGACGAAGGTAAGAAAAGGTTCAAAAATTTTACCTGAGCATGCGAAAAGGGTCAGTCGAGATTCTTGATTTCTAATTTCACAATATTCATCATTCTGGCAATGACCAAGGGTCATTTTTATTCAAATTAGATGTTTAATTTTCCTTACCTGGTGCGAGCATAGTTGAATGTAATGTAGAGCATTCTTGAGTTTCATCTAAATAATTGGGTTGAAGAAAAGAAATGCATCAAAAAAACTGGTTTTAGTCTGCAACATCTTGTGTAAAAAAGATGTTTTATAGAGAAGGGATGAAAAGAAAAAAAGTGATAAATTCAAGGGTCAACGATGGATGATGCACGTTAGAAGATTTTAAAATGATATGGCGCTGATAACATCAATAAAATTTCTAGTTTTGTATCAATTACATTAATTAAAAAAAATTTGTTTAACTCCCTCACTAAAGAGCGCAAGACAAATAAGAAGAAAATTTATTTTATGCGAAGAATCAGGCGCAACGCAATGAATAAAAAAAACTACTACACGGAATGGAGAGAGAGAAGCGATGAGTAAGAGAAAAAAAAGTTGTACAAAAACATCTGCTTCATCACCTTCTACGCCACACATTTACCTTTTTTTTCACTCACATTCACTTCCAAAACGTAACAATAACATTTAATGCATAAAAGTGTAATCAAAATAATGAGGGTGTCTAACATACACATAGCGTAGATCATTGACTTTTTGAATACTCTAAAGCGCGTATTTTTGTCTAAGGGTGCATCTTAGAAGAAATTTAATAGCATATGGTTGATTAGAAATCTAAAAAAATTATATTTTTTTTATCGGAAGAGGAGACATAAGGAAAAGATGGAAATTGATCTTAGAAGACGTTTAACGAACTTCTCGAATTCTCGTCTTTTTGACCGTTGAAATGGTCAGTTTATAACGGACACTTATTTGTCTTCTAGAATTAAATAAAAATTAGATCATACAAAAGTGCATAGAACCAGATTACCTTCTTTATATATTACAACCCTTGAACCTTCCAATAGAAATCTTGTCTCTTTGAGGCGTTTCAAAATATTAAAAACTTGTTTTGACCAATGGTCATCTTTTATATAAGACATAAAATTGCTCTGATTTACTTTTTATTTTTACGCGCCAAATATCTTTTTTTTTTGTCGTTAGTATCATTTTTGGGGTCATTGAGCGAATTTAGAACAAGCTCTCGAGAAAAAAAGAATCAACGGATTTTATTCTTTATCCATCATCTGTCAATATTTGTAAAACATCCGCTCTCTCGTGCTGAAATAAAATCTTTATCGGAACGAAGCCATATAAGCGACAAATTGACGCAAATTTCTATCTCATTGCCAACGATATTTGCGCAAGAGATAAAGAAACATTTTAAATTTTCTTATAAATGTCAAATTCTTTTTTATGTCACGCTTTAAATGACTTTTTTTCGTAGAAAATTTCATTTCAGAGGGTAAATTTATAAATGGATGGCAAAGTAAAGGTCGCATTGCTCTCTGGACCATGAACAATTGGATGGATCATTAATATCTAGAATAATATTTTTGTTGATGATGTGCGCGTTCTTTTATTCTCTTTTGCTATTGACTTCTCTTCTAAAATTTGTTTTTCGAAGTATAAAAATTTTACCAGTGGAGAATTTTTGTTCATGACTCTGATGACAATTTGAATATTTTTTTGAAATACATGTTATCCCACTGGAACATAAAAAACTAATAAAATATAAGATCAACAGACCAAAGAGACAGAAAGAGGAGAGAAAGAGCAATATTGTCAATCGTAAACATCCTACGAAGCGTAAATATTATTTTACCATCATCATCATCTCGCTAAATGTCAAATATTTGTCTTCATTGTCACAATAATCTCTTTCTATGATATAATTTCAATTTAATTTAATAGAAAAAGTTTCAATGAAAAATCTAGTAGGGTAAAAAAGTATTAATTTGTTTAGCAAAGAATAAAATTTTAAACTTTTGATACATGGTTTCGAAATCTTATTGTCTCAATTATTCTTACTAAAAAAACTGTTTCTAACACTCCTTTATTTTATTTGAATATTTAACACTAAAGTCAAAATGATTCTAATTGTTTTTGTTTTCATTTTAATTTGATGAGTTCTTTAGCAACTCCAGGAAAGAAGCTGAACAAAAGAATTTGATTCAGTTTTTTCAATGAATGTTCATTTATTAACAGAGAGGGTTGAAATGTGTTGAAATTAACAGTCACCACCCTCTGTGCCGTGCCCATCAAACACTAGCACTTATGATTTGATCTCCCTCTATTTGGTATGATTACTTGCTAAATTATCCTGCTTTTCTCACTGCGTGATGTTTTGTGAGGGATGTTATTGACTTTTTTGTATTTTAAAAGGTTATTTAGGGTAACCATAATAGAGTGAATCATAAAATTTGTTACAATATAGCATCTCAAATTAATTGAATGATTTCAACTTTACAGCTTTTAAAAAGAGGAGATTTAGGGTGTGGTTGCATGTTTCTGTAGAAATTTAGTGTATTCATTTTTTAAAAGTTAATGAAATTAGCTTAAACAAATAAATAAAATTAAACTTGTGCTAATTTGTATTTCATCATAAAATTTTAGTCTACAAAAACTTAAAGTGAGAGAAAATTTTCCTTGACACAAAAAGTCACAAAAATATTTTTTTTTCAGCTTTCTTATATCTTTACTAGTTATGCATGAAAATTTTTGGTCACGAGTTTAAAGAAAAAGATAAAAATAGGTGAATAAACTCTTCTCATGTGTCAATTTTACTAAGCTATAAAAATTGTGACAGTTTCGATTAGTTTATTTAAGATTTTTTTTTCTAAACAGTTGAATGACCAGAATTTTATCTCACCATTTATCACCACTCTTTATGATGTTTGTTTTTTACCGGGCCATGATATTCATAAATCATCACTATACCCAAAATTATTTTATTTTATTCATCTCGCATATGGTCCGTAGGCAACTGCAAACAAAAATTGTTATAGGGATGCGTGCTATGTGTGGTGATTTTTGAATTGTTTACACGCTAAATGTTTGGAAAACAGACTTTCAGGTATAAAAAAGAGGCTGAAGTGTCTAAAAAGGATCATCATAAAGTCCATAGTGTGTATCTATGCAAATTAATTGCTTTTAACGGCTCTCTGTTGCTTCTTAAAATGCAAAAAAGCGTCCTCGTCATCAATTGTCGCTTCACTCACATATTAAAAACCCTTTCATTTGTGCATCAATGAATTTACCTGGAAATTGAAGTTGATATATCAATGTTGTTATAGGGGAAAGAGCCTTAATGAAATCCATTAACATCATCTGAACATTAAGATGAAAAATTTTTCAAAATTATGCCTTAAGAAAAGACTTTATGCATGGCTAAGTCCATATATTGACCAAAAAAATATGATGCAACAGAAAATAGTGCCTGCATTAAGGTTCCGGTGAAATAAAAAAAAGAGAGTCATTTTCTTAAGCTGCTTTTTACATTATAACCATCATCATTCATCTCCCTTATAAAAAGCAGCGAAACTCACTCATGAGAGTTAAGAAAGAAGCAAGAAGAAACTTTACTTTCTCATTGTTCTTGACAGTGGCTCTGTTCGCTCTTTTTTAACTTAAAAAAGAACTTCTTCATGCATGAGATGATGACCTCGACAAATGGAAATCTTCTCGCATGAATTCTCCAACAACCACCACGTATAAGAGAATATGTGAGCATACAAATAAAATAAAATTAATTTCAGAATTGAATGGACTCGAGAACTTGAAAATGGACATACAATTGATGCTTGATGCTGGTGCTTTAATAGTCTCTTAATGGTTACGTCTATTTTGCATTTGTAATTTATAGCTCTTAGCATGTCGTTCGTCGTCGCTTCTTCTTTTTTTATTCCTCTTCGTTACCTCTTCCGTTTCTCTCTTCTTCTTATTTTACATTCATAGCATAAAATTAAAATTTTGTTGCTTCTAGAATTGATGAAATGAAATAAAGACACATCACATCATGTGTGGAATTAAGTGCTCAATTATCACACTACATAGCTTTTGTTTTATTTTTGTTTTAAATTTAGATGAATTATCTTATCAAATATTCACGTGATTTTTATATTTTACAGTTTAATTATTTATTATCAAAAATTGATTAATTGTATCAAACTCTTGAAATGAAATTACAATTAAAACATTCTTTCCATTCTTTAAAAGTATTCAATCATGAAGGTTTTAATTTTTATTTTTTTGTGTGCAATTTTTACTTATTTAACTAAAAGTTTCACTGTTCATCATCGAAAATTAGAAATTATTTCAAATGATGCAATTTTTGATGCTGAAGATGAGCTTCTAGATCGTGATAGGCGATTAATTAATGCAAATAATGCTACTGGTGAGTTTATTATAATTTTTATTGGTTCGTAATGATGTTAACTTTGAAATTAGACAAGGTGTAAAAACTATCCAGTTATTCATTAGAATCCTTCTAAATATCCCCAAAATCTCTAAATATTCCTAGATATCTCTAATATCTATAAAAAATCTTCAAATAACTCTAATATCTGCTTGTATTTTTGAGTTTCTACACCTTGAAATTAGAAAACTTCAATTGGAATTATTCTAATCAGTGGTGACCAAATTTTTTATGATTTATGTACATTTCAAATTCATAATTTTCTTTGGGATATAGTTGTGAAAAAAACGCCTTCCATTGAATAGTAAAAATTTTAAATCTATTGCGTTGTAGTTTGAAAAGTTGGCTATACATGAAAAATAAGATACAGAATTTGTTTTGCAGAGTAGCGTTTTTATTAAAGAATTTTAATTACACTTGCTTCAAGAAATAGGTTGAAAACATAAAAGCAGATTTAAATCTCATCTTAGAAAGACATATGCTATTTTACCTCATCTATCATTTTACTTATATTTAGAATTTTCTTAATAATTTTTTAAAAATTTTACATTCATAAGTATTTCATTTAAGATGGTCAATTTCCGTATTCTGCAAGATTTTCATTAATAAGAACTGATGGAAGAGTGACTCGTTGTTCAGGATCAATTATTTCAACAAACTTTGTACTAAGTGCAGGTAAAATTTTAAATTTTTACTCCAGAATTTGAAACCGTTTTTAAAATACAATTAACTTTAGTCTGATAAAACATTAATCGACTAACTCTTAGATGAAATTTGAAGCGAATGAAAATTTGTTAATTTTTGTTGATAGTGGCTAAAACACAAATTGGTTTTAATTCTGTTTTATTCATTCTTAAATTTAACTTAAATATTTTTAGCGCATTTTTGTTTACAACAATGCAGCTTATATCTTCACTTTGGCTGTTCGGCTGTTCGGTGAGGCACGAGATCTCGAAAACTATAATAGCTAGAGACATGCGGTTTTTTGCTTTCGATTTGTACTAAAAAGTTATTGCGGCGACGCTTAGTTAAAAAGCTGTCACTGATTGCATAACTCGACAAATTGCGAAATAAAATTTCAATATGGAGTTTAGTTCCGAAATTCGCCACTGAGGGCGCTGTGATCAGAAAATTTTTTCCCGATTGCTAAGATTATTTTCGTTGCCGCATTTTTTCATTTCAAATTCAATTCAACCGTTATTTATATCAATTGAAATTAAACTTCCGAGAATAATGGATTTCATTTTCATAATTCCCTATACAAACAAATGCAAATTTGATTTAAATGAAAGTTTTTCATTGATTCAAATTCTTTTTAGCCATTAGAAATTATATTTAAAGAAACGTTTGAAAACTTACTTTGATTTGATATACTCACAGCAGATCTAAGTATTTTATCAAATTAAACAACTGATAAGTAAACGTGAAATTATGCAATTCAATTTTGCATTCACAATTTAGGGTGAAGATTCTGTTTATTAAAACGAGCTTGATAATATTGTAATTTGTTAACAAACACTGATCTGGGCGACAAAAATGCGCTAAAGTACACCGATCCGTGGTCGAGTACTTTCTATATCTTTTTTATTAAGGTCATTGCATTGACAGTCGTTATGAAGAAGTGACTGCAGTTCGTATTGAAGTCGGTACATCAAACATTGATGTTCATAGGACTAGAGTTTATGCAGAAGAGCAATGGTGGCTTGATGCTTCAAATCTTCCAGCTTTAGACTTAGCAATTTATCGATTGGTTGAACATTTAACATTCAATTCACTAATAAATTCAGTTCGTCTTCCAAGAAGTGCTCAAAGAAACCATGAATTTGTTGGTTATCCTGCACAAATTATTGGTTGGGGAACTGACAATTCAGGCTCTTCAGCACGAATTCTTCAGTATGGGAATTACAGAATTCTTTCAAATACTGTTTGTGGTGATCGATTTCAAACATTCTATGAAATGTGCTCAATTGCTGATGACTGGCATCCAGAATTAAGTACACAAGGAGGGTAAAAAGAAATTTAAAATTATTTTTTATAAGTTTTCTAATTAAAATCTATGACTAGTGATTCTGGTGGACCAATGGTAATTTTTGAATCAGGTGTGCCAACTCAAGTTGGTATTCATGTAAGAAGACGCGTGTCTGGTGGTATAAATTTTCACGTTGCTACAAGAGTTTCGCTGTTTCTTGAGTTTATAAATGAAATTACAGGAATTCCGATTCGTGATTGATGAATGTTTACAAACATCAAGGAGCGTGAATTTTTTTTTTGATAATGATGAAGCAGAAATAAAAATATTTTTTGATTGTGTTTTTATCTGTGAAGAACTTTGAGTTGAAGAAATTTTTTATCTTTAAATATTGACATTTTAAAGAATGAAATTGAAAACAAAGAAAAATGAAAGTGTGAAAGTGTTTGTTTCCGTTAACAGGAAATGGTCAGTATTTGTTAAATTATGTAAAATATTCTTCATAATTAAATCTGGTTATTTTGTCATCATTGGGAATTTTTTGATTTATAATCAATATCTAACATACCTGCACACCAATTTTCTTTTCTCTTAAGCCAACTACAACACGTTCTAACGCGGTAAAAAATGAGAAAGAAAACAAATAGCATAATTTTCCCATTATTCACATGACTCTTGTGTCCGCATAGAGTGAGTAAATTGACGCGTTTGACGCTTGATTGTGGTCAATAATTACCGAATTATCCATCTACCTAGCGATTATCATTTCTTAAATGCGCAAAAAAATCAGAAAATAATTTTCTGTGTATAATCAAAAATGTTTATTGGTAGAAAATGATAATTCATCTCACTCTACAAAATAATTCTATCGATCTTTTTTTTCTATATAGTCATAGAAAGAGTTTCGTAATATTCAGAAAGGGAAAAAAATATATCTGCAACGTCCGCTTTCCTTATTTCCTTTTCTTTCTTCTTCCGAAACGATGAAAATTATTTTTCAGAGGGAAAAACTTTTTTATATTCTGTGTAGCTTCAATGTGGGCTGTTTTAGTATGCAGAAAATTTTTTTTTCCTCTTCGCTCTCATTTTTCTTTTCTCATTTCCTTTCAAAGCTAAAAGAGTAAGTTTATTGCTCGCTTCGCTTCACCACACCATATTGTATATTTCTCAACCAGCAGAAAATGTGTTTCTTACATAGGTAGTTGAGAGAAAAAGAATGAAAAATGCGAGGGTTGGCAGATGAGGGTGTCAAGTGAGTAGTAGGATGAGATGAAAAGAAAAAAAGTAAATTTAAAATTATCTAAAGTAAATTTTTTCATAAAACATCATGAATGAGCGTGACTAAAGAAGAGAAAATTTATTGAAAAGGAAATGAAAATGAAAAATGCATGAATGAGAGAAAAAAATTCTTTTACCTTTACTTGGAGGTTGCTGTTATACAATCGGAAAATATTTGTAGGTTTATATATCCCCATAGAGCAAAGAATGAAAGAAAAAAATGCGGCAAGCAAGCAGTCAGACTCATGCAAAGATAAATTGTTCTTGTTTGAGGTATTTTCCGATATATTTGTATGTCTATGTATATGTATGAGAGCGGAAAGTCCCAAAGAGAAATGTTCTTCTTCGCTACCCGCTTACCTATTCAATTTTTATTATTTTTCCTCTGCACAGAGAATAGCAGTTATATACGCGTATATGTTATTATTCCCAACGTGAAAAAGCGACGTCGCCATGGTCACATAAATAACATAGCAACATATAAAAAGGCTAGAGTAAAATGAAAATGAAATGAAGAGCAAAAATGTGTGGTTGCTGATGTTTTTTTTTCTCTGGCCCATGAGTGGGAGAAACTTTTGTCATTTTATTGTTACGTAACTAAAAATGTATTAAAATCAATTTTTCTTTACTGAGAAAAACTTTTTTGACTTTTTATTTAAAGAATTTATAATCGCTGAATTTTTAAATTTTACTACCGTCTTCCTTCGAATATAAGAGACTCTTGTAAGCTTATAAAGCAATTAATCCATAATATCGAAAAGCTGAATTAATAGATCTCCTTATTATTTATAGCTGTTGCCTTTCTATGTTTGAAAATATTGCTTTATAAGCTTGAAATTTCTTTTCAAAAATCCAATCCGAACGGCTCTCATATTCGAGGGGAGACGTTAGCACAAACAAGTAATTTCTTCAAAAAGAAAAAAATCCTTCAAAATTTAAAAATTGCAGATAGTATCGAAGATAGAACTGTTTTATGTGATTAATAATGATAGAAAGTAATAAAAATAAGTAGTTACAATATAAAGCAATAGATATTTAACAAAAATTTTGATGACTTTTCAAAATAAAACACTAAATCATGCAAACATTGTTTTGATTGAAATTTTATATTTTTCGAAAAGACTTTTATATCTTTCCTTTAATCAAAAAAAATTAAGCTTCATTTGCTCTAGAAATCAAAACTAGAAAATTACATTAATTCTTTGCTCAATTTCAGTTAATTTTCAGATTCCTTTCATTCTACGATTGTTGGTTAAAAAGAATGAAATTGTGTTGAGCTTTATTATTATGAAAGTCAAATTATGGCATGGATTATTATAATAGAGAGAAACACGTTATAATTCTCATTCTAAGAACGATGTTAAACCTTCGCTACATGCTACATGGTGAGACTAATTAAAGAGAGAAAAAAAGCTAGGAATTAATTACAGTACAGAAGGTGTTTTTTGACGATGAAAACAGATACATGTGGAGAGAGAAGGAATATCGATTTTTCGCCTGGGAAAGTCCAAAATGGAAGATTTTTCCAACTCAAATTAGTTTCATCAAACACAGCAATTTCACGTTGAATTAATATCTTAGCAATCAAAAATAAAGCTAAATTGATGCAAATGAGGGAGAACAAAAATGCTCGATTCATTGAGGGTAATTTCATGAGATAGAAACAAATTTTTTTATGGTAAAATTTTTTTCTCTCTCGCGCATTCAACGTTATTAACAAAAAAAAAAGAAAAAAAGTAATTCATTTGTCGAGGTGAACGGAAGTAAGAGAGATAGACAGGTGAATTTTTCAACCCTCAACCGATGTGAAACATGAATCGAGTAAT
Organism: Polypedilum pembai; assembly: GCA_014622435.1. Lineage (NCBI taxonomy): Eukaryota > Metazoa > Arthropoda > Insecta > Diptera > Chironomidae > Polypedilum > Polypedilum pembai. The sequence continues at coordinate 53,908 of JACWBX010004183.1, forward strand.
ATATACATAGATCTCTTGCTATGGCAGACAGTTGAAAAGAAAGAAAAAAGTTTTTATTTTTTTTTCTGTTTAGGGGACGACAACGACGATTATTTCCCTCCGCACCATACAATACTTTGACCTCATCAAACCAAACGTCCATCTATCTATCTTTCATTTCATCTACGTCCATTAGGGTACACACGAGTGTGTAGGTTGTATGGAGAACGTGTGTGTGATTTCAACTAGGATGAGGGGTAAAAAAAGAAGCAAGCAAAGCACTTTGGTGGATTCAGATCGATATTCAAATTAGAAAAAAAGTAAGAAAGAAAGAAATGAGAGTGTAAGGAGATATTTTCCACGTCTTTCCATTTGTTTCATGCATGATGACGAGAGCGCAAGATCCTGTTGATATTTTTATTATTCTTCTTCATTTACTGCTACGAATACGTGGCTTCTACATTTGAAATCCCCCATAAGATTAATTAAGAAGCCAAATTCAAACGTCAACATTGAATTGAAACCTCATTTTTACTGCTAATTAAATACATACGCAAATTCAAATCTAATCTAAAAATCTAAATTAAAAATTGACCATTTTGATCCCTGCTAACACTATATTGAAGGCATTTTGCATTTCATTATTTACACACATATTTGATTTGGAACGAGAAGGCGCGCGACCTTCTCAGAAGTCGCTGTTTATTAGAATATAAATTGAATTTAAAATCACGCGGCTATGAATGATTAGAAATAAATTTCTAATTTACATAAACGCTTATCATCAATATGGAAATTTACAATGTGTTTTTGTCACAAGAATTAAACTTTTCTACTATATTAAATTGCAATTTTTTTATCTTTTATCTTTCTATAATAAATCATTTTTGCATTTGCTCATTTCTAATCTTTCAACTCAATTATTTTTGCCCTAAAATTTTTCTCTTCAATTGCTTACGATACACCTTTATTGCCATCAGACAAAAAAAATATTCTCTGTTTTGTTTAGAATGAGATAAAGGTGTTTATGATAAAGAAATTGTATTCTTGCGCAATGTTATTCGGTGTTTAACCCCTAAAATATCTTCAAATATAATATATGAACGTATTTGCTTACAATTTTTTTTTTGACTTTTGTAATCGGACTTACGGAAATTTATTTATATTTTTTAGGCATAGAAGAAAAGAAGGAATAAAAAAATTGTAGAAAGTCATCGAACTCTTTTTTTTCAACTCTAATCAGTCCACAGTATTCTTCTTGTCCTGTTTTTTCTTGTGTGTATAAATAAGATAAATGGATTCAAATTTAGTGATTGTTGCTATAACAATAAATTAGAAAAATATACAAGTATAAGTAAAAAAATGTTTGAAGCAGATGGAGGAGGAAAAAAAAGAAGAAAAAATTCATCAAATAAAAGCGAGCGTGATAAAGGCAATTGAGGGAATGAATTTATTAATATCGAAAATGTTCATCAAGATGTTATCATGGGGATGTCATTAAATATAAATATTTGAGAATACGAACATGTACACGATGATGACAATGTTCATATGAGCGGATGAGTGATGTCTCGTGTCAATGTCCTTTGCATGCATATGTGTGAAATGCAAACTACCTAATAATTTACCTATTTGGCGCATTATTTTTAAGATGACGCTTATCCGGTTGAAAATTTCGATCATTGACTTTTTTTTTTCGTTGAATGAATTTTTGACCTCGAAGAAAAATTATGCACATTTTTCAATTCATTAAAATTCATTTGAATCGTCTGCTATTGGGATCAAAATTATCATAAATTGAATTAACATATATGTGACAAAAGAAGACCATCATTGACAATATTTTTTTGTATTTTTTTCTGTCGAAAAGCCGGAAATCTATCACATATCCACTTCCCATATCACTTAATCCTCAACTTTGCTTACTTTTTTTCCATTTCATTTCTTTTCCAGGAAACTAAATGAATAACCATCAACACATACATGAAATTATATATAAATCGATAAAAAAAGAACGAGAATTCTCGAGGAGAAGAGAAAAATTCGCTTTGAGCATTCATCGTGACTAAAAATTTTTTTCTCTCTGCTCTTTTGCAAGCAAGTCGAGAACGGTGGAAAAAGCGGACAGTGAAAATGTGGTTTGAGGGCGAAGCACACATCTCACATTTGTTTCACCTCCTCCCAGTGTTGTTTAATGTTCAAATAACTACACCGTTCACTACATTTGCTCAGTCAAATTCAAATATGAGAAACAGAGAAAAGAAAAATAATATTTTTTTGTGCCTAGTAGAAATATTTATTTTATGTTATGCTCAAAATTTTTACGCGAAATTATTTTCTTGTAAATATTGAGAAGTTTGTGTAATTCAACAGCCCTGCAATACGAAAAAAAAGCAATCTAACATCAATTGATGTAGGGCTTCTCCCTCACAACCTGAATAATGCTTTCTATCTCTCTCCATACACACTCCATGTCTATCTATATTCAACTAGAGGAAGATGGAATGGAAATAAAAAGTTGAAAGACATGGAAATATTTTTTTTTCTGTGCTGTTGTTGATGAAAACGGAAACTCATTTATTGATCCGACAAACATCCCAGAAAGTAAAACTTTTTTTTTCATATGTTTTGCTTTTGGTTGTCATCATTATCTTGTACAAATAGACTTGACAATTTCGCTTTTATTTAACCGTTATATGTCAATGATTTGAGGTTGAATAATTTAGCACTTTTCAATTGTTAATTATTTTTCTAATTTTAGGATTATTTAACGAAAGAAGATTAATTTTTAATTTTGTTGTTCAAAATTTGCAAAGTGAAAAGCTTTGAATTTTAAAGTCTATTTTGTCACGTTAAGATATTTGGAGCATTTTAGAGAAATTCTACCTTATGCTACGAAAAAACATTCTCGAAAAGACAAGTTAAAGTACTTTAAATGGAAATTGAGCTTGAATTTGTATACTGGAATTTAAGTTGGATGAAGTTTATTTGAAATTTTTTATGGAATAAATTTAGATGCTTTTTAACAGAGTCCGAAATTGTTTGACATTTTAGTTGCAAATAACTCAATTTAACTTAATTTTATTCGATTAAATATTTCAACCAAAAATCAACTAAAATTAAATCAAACAATATTTTATTTTTAGTCAACTAAATTTTGGTTGAAAATTTTAATCAACTAAATTTTGGCTGCAACTTTAGTTAATCGCAAACAATTTCGGACTCTACTTTTTAATTCAGTTTCTGGAAAGGATTAAAGCTTTTTATCAATTCAATCTGAGAACAATTGAAAACAAAATAATAACAAATTTTGCTTAAAAGTTATTCCTCCTTGATTTAATCTAAAATAAATTTTTTATCAGTTTACTTTCAACCAGAGTTGTTACAGGCGAACAGGCGAAATTTCAAACTTCTCAGAAAAAATGTTTTTTCATTTTTTTGGTCTTTTTAGAGATAAAAGAACGTAAAAAAAATATTTT